>PVJH01012286.1:0-65051 GCA_004026705.1 Nesogale talazaci
AGGATGGGCAGAAAAAGGGTAAATAAAAGCAACAAAAACCTCACTGACAGCAAGTCAAGTCTGACTCAAAGCGGCCTTGTAGGGCAGAGATGCTCTTTACGGGAGGAGGAAGCCTCGTCTTTCTCCCGCAGAGCTCACTGACGGTTTCAAGCTGCTGACTGTAGTTAGTGGCCCACCTCATAAACCACTGTGCCACCTGAGGTCAATGGGGAGTTGGGGCAGGTGTGGTGAAAATGAGCATGCAGACACATTGTGGGGACTGTAGCCCACGGAACAGAACGATACGTATGTGTATAATATATTGTTGAATGGGAATTGCTGCACAGTTTCACCTAAAGCACAATCACATACGAAAAGATAGTGAAACTACAGTGACTGCCCATCTGGCCTGCTGCCCATCTGTCATCCCTGTCCCGTGTTATAGATCCTCATGTGAGCTTACCCAGTCCTGAGTCTGTCCCTAGTGCCATCAAGGGAGAAAGATGAGGCTTGCTACGCCCCCAAAGTAACATCTTTCTATCCTGACCTATATGATTTGGAATTGACCCGATAGACGTGAGCTTGTTTTTGGAGAATGCCATTAATGGCATCTCCCCAAAGTGGAAAATTACACACAATCTCTTTTCAACCGTGTTTATACAAGTGTATATGCTTTTTCCTGATGACTTGGCAGCGCTTGCCTCCGATGAGCCTGGCTACCAAGACTGCAGCTACTCATGACACTTGCCCATGTTTCTGAACCAAAGCAAAGGAAGGCGGCCGAAATCAAGTTTAATTATAGATTCTGAAGGACAGTGGTGACTTGTGTCACTTGGGTTATGGTTATGTGGAGGGAAAGGAGGTCCACAGCTGTCCCTCTACGGTGAATTACAGTTGACTTTTGTTTTGGGGGGCATTACTGCCCTCTGGTGTTCATGGGAGCTACCCAGCCTTGCTCCTGGAGAGCAGCTGCTGGATTTGAACTGCCAAACCCGTGGGCCACAGTCCAGCACTCAACTACTACGCCACTGGGGCTCAGCCCCTAGAGTTGACTTTTATTCCACATTTTCTCCCACTGGAGACTAAAAATTAGTAAATCCATCCAAATTTTAAATTATAAGCCAGCTGTCCAGGATAACACCACTTATATAGACAGACATGAAAAAGGAAAAAAGGGCCTATAAATAGGTTCCAGGAGGGTCTGCTGACCCTTATGTATGCTTTCCAATCGAGTCTGACGAGGTGCCAAGCCCTGCTCTCCAAGTCTGAAGTCTATTTCGGGGATTCTTCAAGGACTTCAGGTGCTTTGTTCCCCTTGACGCTCTGTTCTGCTCCCTTTGTACTGTGTGTGTGTGTGTGTGTGTGTGTGTGTGTGTGTGTGTGTGTGTGTGTCGGGGTGGGGTAGGGGCATGTCAGACTGGGTTCAATTCCTGAACTATGTATGAAAGCTGAATAACAGATAAGGAAAAACTGATGTAGGACTGATGTATTTGGATGAGGTTGGCAAAGAACAATTGAATATAAACATAGATTAGCAGAAGAATGAACAAATTATGTTGGAGGACGTATAGCCCTGAGTCTACCACATATCCCAAGCATCCTGCACCATGTTCTCCATTCAAGCTTTTCCTCAGCACGGTGTTTGCAGTGAGCTACCTTGACACATGAGCTAATTCTCCTGGGGCAAGAGGCAGGCTCACTTACTTCTTGGGAGAAGAGGTGGTTTCTCCGTCCTCCGTGATCTTACTATGCCAGTCGTCTGCACGGCCACTTCAACACTGTCCCCTTGGGATTTGAGGGTCAAAGAAAACCAATGCATACATAATACTTATACTGATTGCTGTGCTTTAACAAAGGCCTTTGTGGCTGATGGAGAGGACAACCACACTCTGCCAGCATATACAAAATATTAGCTTCGAAGCAGGGTCAAACAGAATCTCAGGCCCTGACATTTGACTCTCTCCATTTCTTTAATAATTATTCTCCTAATCAACTTCAATATTGTTTCTCGTACCAAATCTGTGTTTTCTATTTTCCTGGAAGTTACCCATTTTATCCTTCTTTGTAGTATGTATGATGATGATGTAGTTGTAATGTTTCCTATTTTCTTTTGAGTTGTATACATATTTTTTCTTGATCCATCTTGTTTTCAGTATGGTTAAGCCTTTTAAGTAACTGAAAAAAAAATCCTTAGCTTTTTGTTAATCTGAGTTTGGGGGTTTGTTATTGTCTTCTACTGCATGGGGGAGGGTGTTGTTATGCTCTTTTATTCCAGTATCTTGAGTTAAGAACTTCGTTTTTGACAACTTTAATTTCCTGATTAATTTATTTAAAGCTATGTGCTTTTCCCTAATAACTACTGGGGATGTCTCATAACATTGATTCTGGTACTTTTATGCATATGTATAATTTAACTATCAACTGTCAGCATTTTTTTCATATGCCTTTTATTAATTTCCTAATGGTAATTTAGATAATTATTTTAGTTTCCATACACTGAAGTTTTTCTTCCTGTTTTTAAAATATTTTTTCTTCCGTCCTGATAATATTTGCTAATTTTATATATTATGGTCAAGGAAGTGGTTTATATGATTATTGAATCCTTTTGAATTTGAGACTTCACTTAAGAATATACTCTATAGCTGAGCCCCAGTGGCGTAGTGGTTGTGCGCGGGACTGCGGCCCACTGGGATGGAGGTTCAATTCCGGCTCCCAGGAGCAAAGGCTGGACCTCCTACTCCCACCACCTGAGGGCAGTGATGCCTAAAAAAAAAAACCGAAAAACCAAAAACAAGAATATACTCTATATACTCGTGTATAAGTCTTCAATGCAATTTTTGTGGTAAAATTAGGTGTCGCAGCTGATATTCGGGTCACTTAAACTCAAGTATATACGGTACCTTGTTTTTAAGTGTTAGAGGTGTGCTTGGGAAAAATGTCTTATCTCAAACTATTAGGCATAGGGTTTGATAAAGAGATAGATACATATACATCTAGACATGTGGTATGTTGGTGATGGTTGTGATTTTCACCAACATACCATCCACATTGTTGTTTTCATCAATTTATAAGGTCTTTCTTTTCCTTCAAAATCTGACCTTGCCAAATTAATAATCCTGGTCTTCCAAATTTCTTTTGTATTACATTTGCCTGGGCAACTTTTACCAATTTTTCAACTTTCAAACTTTTTGTCTTTTCATTTTAAGTATGCCTCTCTTGTAGCTGATATATTGATAAATCAATTTAAAATTCAGTCTGAGTTTTATTCATTTATATTTATTGTGGTATTATATATTTAGTTCTACCATTTCATACTTTGCATTCACTGTCCTTTTTTGCATATTTTTCTTTGAGTTCTATCGCCTCTGCAATGGAACACGTTTCCTTCTGTTGATGTTAAAGTGAAACCACTTACAAAGAGTATAAGAGCGATTCCCTCATTCTACTTCTCTCTCCGTGGAAACGACTCAATCTCTCTTGCCCATGCTTCTATGTGCAAGAGTAGGAGAATAAAGCACTGCTCTCTGATGTGGCTGTGATAGTCAGTGAGTCGGTCCAGGTAAGAACACTTAGGACAGTACCTGGTCAGAATGAAGTGCTTTCTGGGTGTTGTGTCAGGATGTCAGGAACCAGGGCGGCACAGTGGGTGCCAGGGAAAGTTCGTGGTTGGCACCTCCCAGCAGCTCCACAGGCGTTTGCGCTGTACTTGCTGAGAGCCAAGGACACTTTAGTGAGTTCTGCTCTGTCCCTAGGGCTGCTACAAGTTCAAACCGACTGGACAACAGTGGATTTGGTGGCTTTTGGGTTGGTGTTTATATGGTTGCTCTTAAGACCTGTAGTTACTTTCCCATAGATTTCTTAAATGTGTCATTATTTGCATCTTCCCCGAAGATAAGCATCTTCTTACCTCCTCTTTTGAGCTTTTCCTCTTCTTTTCCCCACATTTCAGCATTTTGCTATTAACCAACTTCTAGAGTTATTGTCTGTTTTTATGGATATATTTTCTTCTTTTGACCCGATTTTTTTCAGACCTCCTAAAGATAACTTTAATTTAAAATTTTATTTTTTTTAGTGTTAATTTCTATATCTCATCTCTTGCATTTTCTAGCCTTTTCTCTCTAATTGAGTATTACCTCCCAAAGTACTTTTAAGGTATTCACTGTAGGATAGAAGTTGGGCTAGTCATCACAAGGTCATTGGTTCAAAATTCACCCCCACACCTGAGGAGAAAGATCAGGCTGTCTGGCCCTATGAAGACTCCTACTTCTGGAAATCCTCTATGCGACAGAATAGACTCCAGGGCAGGGGACTTGGGCTTTTCACTTGACAAAGCTTTTGAGACCTGATATTCCTGAAAATATTTTTATTACACCTTCAAGTTTGGATGACAGCATGAAACGTTATAAAATCTACGTTCAGAATTCATCTGCAGTATTTAAAAATACCACTTCGATTTTGTTTCCAATTTGGTTATCAAGCTGTTCTTCTTTGCTAGGTGTCATCGAGGTGGCTGCAACCCATGGTGACGCTGTGCCCCAGAGGGACTCCCTGCCCCGCCCTGCCCCAGCCTCGCTGCTGTCCCTATGTCCGAGTCCATGGCCATGCACTTTAGTGTCCGTCTATTCCCTGATCCATTTTATGAGGTTTTCTGCCTTCTCTTTCTTCAATAAAGTCCTTGGTATTTCAAAGCAACCTGTTGGAGAGATACAGCCTAAAATAAATTAGTGTATTAGAAGAGAAGATGGAGAGATTCTTTCAGAGACATCAGAAAAAAAAAAATCTAATGTGTAAAAGAAAGCTAAGCATTTGGAGGATGGGAAAAGGGTACAGCATCCCGGTAGTGATGAGTCTTAGATGGTATGCTTCTTGAACTCGGGGTCGCGTATCTTGACTATTTCTTCTAAAAAAGTTTCATTATTAACTGGGAGTTAATACATATATCATTCTATAGTTCAGTCATGTCAAGCAGGATTGTACAATTGCTACTAAATGTTTCCAAACTGCCCCCTCCCCACCCCGGACTCCTTCCTTGCCATTTCCCTTTTACCCACCCCACCCCACTCCCGAAAATCAGCAAACAAAACCAAACCCCTTACCCTATTTGCTGTCCCTATAGTTTCATTAGGCCTGGGTTTCATATTCTGGAAAACCTGTAACACAACTTTAAGAGGCTGATCCCCAATGACAACACCTCTGAGATACGAACAAACAAAAACAAGACTACAGAAAATGTTGAAAGTCACATCAGGTCCAGCATGCATTGGCGGGGAGATCAGCTGGCAGTTTTACCTGGCAAGTCAGGTTTACCCCTTTGATCTCCTATACTCAGCTCTCCAATGTGCTCTGTTTAGTGACCCCCTCCCTCCCTTATGGACAGCGGGAGATCACCACAGGCTTATTGACCATGACTTTCTGCTCCACTTTCTTACCTTGAAGACTCATCACGACCTGGATGCTGGTACTCTTCCCATGCTCCAAATGCTTAGCTTTCTTCTACACATTTCTTTCTGATGCCCCTGGATACTTGTCTCTTCTCCTAATACACGATTTTAGGCTGCATCTCTCCTACAAGGTCGCTTTGAGACTTCAGCGTCCACTAGTGCAGTGAGCGAGCTTGTCTAGTGTTCATTTCCACGATGACCTTCATCACACCCAGTATCTGCACCTGGTGTCTTTTTGTGATGCTTTCTTATTTGATACTGTCCACCTCTTTCCTTGAGCAGAGATCATGTTCAATGTGTTTTAGGAATAACAAGAGGTCAAATGTATCTGGAATATCATAAGAAAGGGTGGTGGGAAGGCAGCCAGAGACCAATTATCATGATAATCATAGGGATGACTCTGGTTATTCTGTGAAGAACATGGAGGGTTAGTGGGTGATCCAAGCAGATGATTTAGGAGAGACTTCAATAGTCTAAGAGGGTGGTTTGGACTCAGGCCTTTGAGAATGAGGTGAGGTATGGCTCAATTCTTGATATGCTAAGGGTACAACTAGAAAGTTTGCGAATACATTGGAGATGTGATAGGAGAGAAAGAGAAGAGGCTAGCTTTAAGGTTTTTGGCATGAGCAATAGCAAGAATGGTGGTGCTATTTACTGAGGTGCTTACTGTGACTATAATAAACCTATGGCTATATGGTACATGGAGAAAAAGACTGACGTTGTCAAGGGTTTAATCCTGCTTGCATCCACAATTAATGCTCAGAGAAGCAGCTGTCAAATGATCAAATGACACATTGCACTAGGCAATTCTGCTACATAAGAGCTCTTTAAAGTGTTGAAAAGCAAGGATGTTACTTTGAGGACTTAGGTGCACCCAACTCAAGCCATGGTCTACTGTATATATCGACTCAAATATCAGCTGAGGCACCTGATTTTACCACAGAAACTGTATAAAACATGTGCTGAAAAACTTGGCTTATACACGAGTATATACATCTATTACTTTATTGAGAGCTCTTACAGATAACATTCCACAGTTTAATCCCATCAAGCATTATTGTATAATTGCTACCACAATCAGTTTCAAAACATTATCTTTCTTCTTGAACTCCTCGATATCGGTTCCCTTTATCCCCTCTCTCCTGCAACCTACCCCCAGGACCCTTTTTTATGGTATTCTGCCGTATCTTACACCATCAATGTATCCACTCACATACAATTCTGTTGTTAACTCCCCTCATGTGGGGTTACAGTCATTAATGCCAACAGCACCTCCACCCCTCTTCCCATACCCTAAGGAATCATTATGCCTATAACTGTTTCTGATGTGTTATCTATCTTAAGTAATGATATTTTCAATGACCTGATATGCTTGTGAAGTTGAATAAACTGAATAAGGAAGATGGAAAAAAACTCAATGCATTTGCACTATGTTGTTGGTAATGGACACTGAAAATACCATGAACCGCCCGAATGGCAGCATGCCCCCTGGAGGCAAGGGTGGCGAGACTGCGCGTCAGACGCGATCAGGAGACACAGACATGGGGCAGGACATCGTGCTCAGTGCAGTGGAGGGGCAGCGAAGAGGAGGGAGGCTATGAACGAGATGGATGGATGCACTGGTGGCAACAGTGGGCTCAAACATCACAACTGTGAGCATGTGCAGCACGGGGCGCTTTCATAGTTGTACATGAAGGCGCTATGAGCCGAAGTGACCCGACGCTTAATGACATATGAGCAGATGTTAGAAAGTACATGGGAAATAGGATGAAAAATAATGGAAATTGTCCACAACTTTTTTGTTTTTTGTGGCATCACTGCGCTGGTGGGAGTTGTCCACAACTTTTTTGAAGATCCATCACATTTCAGCAAGGGGTGTTGCAAAAGAACTTAGATCAATGTGTCTAGAATTCAGAAAAACAAGTGGGGCTGAAGAGAGAAATTTTGGAGTCACCAATTGAAGCCCACAGTAGTTCCACATTGCAGTCAGAAGTGCTAAAATCATAAGCAACTGAGTAGTGTAGCCAGGGCAAGCAATTGGGCCTAATTTGGATGTAGGGAAGCAAGATGAAAAACGTTTCATGAAGAAAAATAGCATGTCAGTTTCTGCTGTGACATGACATAAATGACAGCTCAATGGTCTATGGGACGACCACAGTTTTTGGCGCCTGAATCACAGTGGCTTCACTACAAAGGGGAATGCAGGGCCCCTGGAGTCCTCCCAAGAGTCAACATGCATTTCTCTGGTCATCTTCACCTGTTTGGGACAGAGGCAACGTAGTTGGGTATAAATGTGAGTGGACAGGGAGTTAGGGCTCGTGCAAAGGCAGTGATTCCTGAGGGCAAGGGACACCGAGTAGGTGGGAGAGTCCATTGTCTGGATGTGCTGGTGGCGTCAAAGGATTGCTGGAGGAAGTGCACTGAATGGAGTAACCAGGTCAGAGAAGTGAGGAGGCTGCTAGGAACGGAGACTCTGGAAGCAGCAAGCAGTGCTCTTCAACCCCTAGATTAAATCCATTCGTGGGCCATAAAATCCATTAGGCAGGCCTGAATGAGAATGTTTCAAGCCTGACTGAGGAGTAGGGTCACATAGGGAAACAAGAAAAACGACATACTTCATTTCCAGAGACTGACCGACTTGGTCTGGTGCAGGGTTCAGGCATCAGCGCTCATTGGAAAGTTCTCCAGGTAACTCCAGCGATGCACCCACAGTCGACAACAAATGAGCCCAAGGCTGTCTTGGCCCACAACAAATCTGATCGAACTGCTGGTCGAAGGCAGCAAGCTGATGCTTGCAAGGATGGAGGTGGGTGCTGTGACACCAGATGTGCGACACGATTGCAGTGGGGTAGCAGGTGGCTCAACTTCAAGGTGATTACTGTTTTCACAAGGGCATCTGCATGTGAAAAACATCGTGTACACACACACACACACTGCGTTTAACCATTTTTTGGAAGGATCACTAACAAACTTTGACTTCATGCTTTACATTTAGAACTGCGGGAAAATAAACCAGAACGGTGTCTGGAACCTAAAGCTCAAATACTACATTAGTCTGATTTGAGTAAATGTTTCTTTAATTTCAGAACTAGTGAATGCTGCAAAAATATAAAACCCATAAAAAAGAAAGAAAGAGGAAACAAATAAACTACAAGTTTATTAGAAAATTGATATCATATTTCATTATTTAAAACAAAAAACTTAAATGTCTGTAAAAGGTCAGTACAGTTAGTAGTTGAGGACAAACCCATTTAAAAAAATGACCATGGCTAAGAAAACAATATGGCAATGCTGCAAATTTTTAAATTATTGAAAACATTATAAATATATATGACAACAAAGTGTTTACTATTACTCTGGGGACACGATGGGAACAGATATTTATTTTTTATTTATATATTTACTAAAGAATTTCCGTGTGAGACTGCAAAAAATGTCTTATATTTTGCTCTAACACATGAATTCACACAAAGGAGATAGGGTACATCAAATGACAAAGGTAATAAAACTTTCACTACCCCCAGTTTACACACGGACTTATTACAAAAGCCAGAATATGAACAGACAAGGCAGAGCAGCTTTAGGGAGAGTGTACACACACACACACACACACACACACACACACACACACCATTAAAACACAGGCAGCAACAAAAGTTATCACAATAATTATTTTGACTCCCTTCCACATTCCAATGTTAGTTTTTTAGTTTTTCATAAAGAATTTATTAAGGACAGGATTTCCTTCCAATGTGTAAGGAATGTGTATGACTCAGATACAATGAAATTATTTCAGAATCTGATATTCTACTTAGCACTTCTCTCATTAATTTATGTGTATATACATACACACTTCTAAATTACTGAAAATCACAACTTTCTGAGTTAATTGTTAAAAGATGTTTTCTATTTCTAAGCCAACGTTGAGTCTGGATGAATGATAAATTACAGTGTATAGGTTCAGAAAGAAAAAACACTTACTGTATATTATTGAATGAATTTTAACAAAATGTTTTAATAGCCATATATACATTTAATTCTGAAATCTTAGATTAATACACTGAAGAATTTTATCTACTGGGAAAATACTCCCAAAATTCTGTTCTATTGCTCTAAAAAAAACTCTGACTAGAGTTTCCAGTTCGACTTTTAATAGAATGGGTATTACGTGAAGGAACCTCTCTATGGGATAGTCGAAACAGAACTGCATATAGTACATAAAAGTATCTTTCCCATCATAGTCATCAACTGTATGTGGTAATGACTATTCCCTAAGGCTTTTGGCCACTCTTATTATAATACTAGGCCAGAGTACACTCCCCTCCCCCCCATGACAGACAACAAACATTAGATAAAAAAAGTTAAGCATGATGGAAGAGCACCAAAGATGCTGCTGCGTCAGGAATGTGGTAAAGACACGGGTTATAAAGATCGTCATGAAAACCAAACACACTTCAAAAAAGAAGAATTGTGAAAATATTTTATACATTTATCATGGGTCATTAAGAAACAAGTTATTAAAGCATAATAGGAACAATACATTATATTAATTCACAGTATAAACACACTTGGAGGAGTAATTTGAGAATAAATATATATATCATATCAAGTATCACTATTAACACATATTTTGTTCTACAATGAACATGAAAATATACACATGGCTATTAAGTTCTTTCCAACCAAACTTTCTTTCTGTCTTTTTTTTTTTACATAAATATTCACTGATTTAAGAAAGTTGACAGAGGTAGAATTTGTGCCAATGTTCATGATTTTCAGGAGCAAGTACTTCAAACCTTTTCATCACTGTTCTGTCCTTTAAAACATCCAGAGCCAGCTTCGTGACTGCAGTTACTCTGGAAAGAGAGGCTGGTGACTGTGGAGAAAATGAGACAATTACTCCACATATTCACGGAATAACTCAGGTTCAGTGATAGTTTAATAGAAATATAGTCATACAGCTGATCCGTTTAGTAGTTAATAAGTATGGGTCTATATTTCAAAAGGATATTTCTCACAGATTATTAAGTTTATTAAATCTAAAAACAAAAATGAAACAAACAGGAAGGAGACAATATGGGGTAGAAGCCCTGCTTAGTTATTTTTGTATGTATGTAAATGCAAGCACATGTACCTTTCTATGAGCAGACTAATGAATAATATAAACACAGAGGCTGAATAGTCTACTAGAGCATGTTCATTGAGAAAAATTATTCAAAAAAAGAGGACAGTCTTGATTTTATAAAATTATGTACAAGTACAATAAATTTTTTGTCTGAATCTTAAAAAGCATGTTATGAATAATCAAATATTTAACATTATTATGCTAGCATACAATCAAATCACCCTAAGCAATTAAAACACAAACAATAAGATACGAAAAAGTTCACAAAGGCAAAACCATTAAGATAGTTATCTTCCTCTAAACATCTAGAAAGATATTTCAGGCACATTGTCAAAAACTGATGTAAAGAAATGTATTATGAGAGAAAAATCCTATAATGTCCATAAAAGGAGGAACATGGGCTGAGCCCTGATGGCGTAAGTGGACTGCGGCCTGTGGGCTTGGTGGTTCAAATCCAGTGGCTGCTCTCAGGAGCAGCACTGGGTAGCGCCCATGACCACCAGAGGCAGTGATGCGCGCCCCCCCAACCCCCCCACAAAAAAGAGGAAGATGAACTAAATTACAGAAGACCTATGTAGTGAATAGCTAGTTCGCTATTTTAAGACGGCAATTTTCAAAATGATTGCTAATGGAATATATGCTCACAACAATATGAAGAGAAACAAAAACCCAAAGAAAAGCAAACAGAATAAAACCCTGCTTGAGTAAGGTCTGTTAAATTATTTATGTGTGTGTGTATACATTTTTATTATAAATTAAATACTGGAAGTAAGCCAAAATGCTAATTGCTCATTTCTGGGTTGTAGGCTTAAAAGTGATGTTTCTTTTATGCTCCTCTCTATTTTACATCATCTCACTGAGTGTGTGTCAGTTTAAAACATGACATGTTCAATTAAACATCTTAGTTTTTAAATTATGATTATTTCATTATTAGAAATGATATTACACTGAGGATCAGAAAGGGGTCTGGCTGCTGGCTGACAAGAGGTGCTGGGTGACCTACTCCTATTTAAGCAGACTCTGAGGAAAGGTCTGTCTGTAATTGCTGGTTTGGTCCTCCATCTGGTATTACTGACTTGTGGTTCTTTGGGTTTAGGGGGATTTAAGGGTTCATTACATTGCCTATTGATCCTGGCAGCTACCAGTGGCCTTCCATATTGCCTGCTGATCTTGTTGTCCTTTGACTCTGTGGCCATGAACCTGAACTGCTCATCTTGGATTCATCTACACCCCAATTTCCACCAGCCGGTGCCCTTCCTGCTTTCAGGTTCACTTTTCAGCTTCTTGGTTCATCATCAGTCCTGACAGTTATGTGGGTCAGGAAAAGTCTCCAATTTAGCATTGGAACCATGGACTTGAACAAGCTTGGACTTAATTGCTTCTACATCTGTGCAAGCCATCTTCTTTTTTTTTTTGGGGGGGAGGGGTGCATCACTGCCCTCTGGTAGTGGAAGTAGGAGGTCCCGCTTTGCTGCTGGATTCGAACCTCCATCCCAGTGGGCCGCAGTCCCACGCACAACCACTACGCCACCAGGGCTCAGCCCGCAAGCCATCTTCTTGACATGGAACCAATGCAACAGATTACTACCCACCCCAGCAGAGAAGGGCATGCAGCACTGTGGCAGGAACGCCTGGGTCTGACGCTTTAAACAAAGCGCCGAGGGTGAAGGCCTGTCTGACCTCTGGCTTATGGCCAGGACTGTGGGTGGATGAGGGCCAAAGGAGAACAGCAGCTTGAACTCACCAGCTGCTCTGTGGGAATAAGAGGAAGTTTTCTTCTTGATAAGAACTCGCAGCCTCAGAAACCAACGAGCAGTTCTAGCCTGTCACTAGATGGTCTGTATGCATTTAGGATTTTTTGTTTTTAATGCTCCAATCAAACAACTTATAGAAACAGGCAGCAGGGTGAATTTGGGCACAGACACTAGGAGCTAGCTGAATCCTGATTTAACAGATGCCCCAAATAATGAGAGGCTAAATAGACATCGCGTCTTATGCAAAAGAAACTACTGTATTCCTGATGCCGATACTCTGGAATCCTTCAGAAGAATGTTCTCAGAGGCTCTCCAGACACCAGGGAATCCTGGCTCGGGGCTGCTGAGCGGATTTCGATTCACAAGAACTCTGGCCGTGAAAGCCTAGAATGCAAACAATGTGCATAGTGAGGGCTCTGTGTCCGTGAGGAAGCGCTCAATGACTGTGTCTATACGTCAATGAAAAGAGGCACGGAAATGCACCATTTCAAAACAGACTGGCTATTCCTGTCAACAAGATGGCCTTGTTCACCTTTCAAAGCTTAGAGCTGACTCATCTTCTTGTGCATTCATTCCTGTCCAAATGAGTCAGCACACTGACCTGCTTCTCGGTTAAATCTGTTCTACTGCTTTACAACCACTCTGGAAACTGCACTGGCCTATCTGTCAGGGTGCAAACCTATGTAGATCCAGTGACCCACAATTTCACTCCTAACCACATACCCCAAAGAGAAACACACACACACACACATACCTGCCTATCAACAGACAGGTTCTGGGATGCTCATTACAACACTGCCCTACTCCAAAATAGAAATTATCAACTGCCCGCCAACAGGAGAACAGATACGTGGACTGTGGGTAGTTTCCACAGCGGAATACTACGGAGCAGTCTCCAAGTGCACAAAACACTACTGAGGCCTGCGTAAATGTAAAGTTGAGCAATTTTTAAAAGCAAGCACTAGATTGGCAGGAATTTCTTAGTCCCAGAAGCACAGCTGAAATATGCCCCTGTTGATATTTCCTGGCCTGCTGATATTTCCAATGGTGGTGACATGGTGTCCAGTGTCCCAGCCACAGGCAGAGGAGCAGAAGGTCCTGCCATCTACTGAAGACACTGACCAGTGACTAGCTCAGGATGGCAGAGGTGCGCTGTCTGACATACGGGGTCGGGAGATGTACCATTCAGCACAGAGGATGCTGAAAATACGCCTGGGAAAGGGCTGCTTCCTCTATGTAGAGTCGTCCTTCATGATGTGGGTGTAATAAAACTTTTGGGACCTTTATTTGCGAACATGATGTGACTCAAAGTGACAGGCAACATCTGCAAAATTCCATTAATGATTAGAATGTGGAAATGTACAAAGTGTGAATCTAGGAAAGTGAAATCATTAAAAATGGAATGCATAAGGATAGATATCCTTCACTTTACTGAGCTAAAATGGACTGGTGTTGGTCACTAACAACCAGAAAATGATATAACTTATCATGCAGAAATGACACACTGAAGAGGAATGGCACTGCATTCATTGTCAAGAAGAACAATTCACGATCTGTCCTAAGTACAAGGCTGTCAGTGATAGGATTATATCCCCATACAGCTACAAAGACCAGTTAACATGACTCTTATTCAAATTTATGCACTAACCACTAATGTCAAAAGAAGAAACTCAGGACTGTTACCAGGCTTCACATTTCATGCACACTGGAAATTACTGATGCCCGGAATGCACAAGTGGGAAACCACCAGGAAGGCTCAGTAAGTAGAAAGCAGTCTTTGTGGTAGAAGCAACCCAAGACTTAGTCATGGCAGATACCTTTTATCAAGAACATAAATGCTCTTGCCAGATTGAACACACAGGAATCAAAGCAAATACATATGTGGAAAGAGACAATGAAGAAGCTTAATAACATCAATCAGAGTAACTGTCACTGGGTACTGATAGTGAAAAAAGACCATCAACAGTTCATATGCAAATTCAAGTTGAGGCGGAAGAAAATTAAAACTTGAAGAGAGCCCAAGTACACTTGGAGTATATTCACTGCCACAGAGTAAATTCTGACTCCTGAAATTACAGACTGCCTCAAGTAGAGATTTCATGTATCAAACAGGGAGGGGCGGGGAGGGGGTGTCAGCAGAGACTAACTGGCCAGTGACTGGACAGCAGCTAGAGTGAGTGGCCACACCAATGGGCTCGGGCAGAGGAACAGCGGTGAGGATGTCGTGGGACCCTGCATTGTTTGCTTCTGCTGTGCACGGGTCGGAGCTGACTTGATGGCACTATCATCAACGGAGTGAGTGGATGAAATGGTGAAGGAAGAACTGAACGGAAGGGTTAAAAGAATGCGTAAAAGGATGGGCCTCCTACACCCACCACCAGGGCAGTGATGCCCTAAAAAAAAACTGAAGCAAAAATTCACCAGGTTCAACAATCAAGGAATCATTGGAAAAATGAATGATGCATAAAGCACAAAAAGAAATAATAATAATATAACGTAATATAATAAGGGTTCCTGGGGGTAGGATGGGAGAGGAAGGAGATAAATGGGAGCTCAAAGAGCTCAAGAAAGAAAATGTCTTGAAACTGATTGTGGCAGCAATTGCACAATTATGCTTGATCTAATTGAATTATGGATTATTATATCTGTAAGAGCTCCCAATAAAATAATTAATAATAATAATTTTAAAAGAAGGAAAAAAAAAACACTATACCAAAAAGAATTGACAAAAGTTCAACCATTTCAGGAGGTAGCACATGGTAAGAACCGAGGGTTTTGGAGGGAGAAGTCCAAGGGGTACTGAAGGCATTAGTGAACATACAAGGGTCCAGGAACTGATGAAATCAGTTGAGATGTCTGCTAGTCTGAGCAGATTACAGAAACAAATCCAGAGAAACTCCTATGTACATAACAGAGAATTTTATACAAAGGGTAAGCGTACATTAAGAAAGCATCCCAACCCAGTGCTGTCCAAGCCCCTAAGTCCAACATTAGCCCATATGCCCGACACCGATCTACAAAGCCCTCCTCAATCTCACAAAACACAAGCAGTGATGCCGACTGCAGGAGGAAACCCAAATCAGTGAGCGTGTCAGCATCTTAGTGCTGGCAGGGGTCTCCACGCAGCTGCTCCAGTACCCAGGGCTGCCTCAGGGTAGGTCCATATGTTTTCTCCTCAGGGATGTCTTGCAGGAAGTGAGACTTGCCAGCTGGTTAAGGCAGCAGCACCCTGGTCCGATCATCAGAAACCGAGATCCGAAAACTAGAAAGGGGAGACTCACGGCAACATTTATCTTGTCACCCTTCAATTAATCCCAGATGTGTTTATCGGTCACGTTGGCAAAATAAACCTGAACTATTTCAAGATGTTTCCACAAAACAGATGCCTGTAGTGCTCCCTTATCCAGACAAGGAATTTGGAAGATAGCTATATAGTCAACCACATATATACATGCCTACAGCTATACCTTTATAAATAGCTTTTGGATGCCAAATGGATGCTGGCTGAGAGCAGAGATTATCAGAAAGACATATTTGTTGTGCATTTGGTTATAACTCACACACTGTACAACAGGATGAAACAATGCCCAGTCCTGCACCATCTTGACAATTGTCATGTGCGAGGCTACAGTTGCAGGAACTGCGTCAAGCTACCTGAGAGTCTTCCTCTTTTTCCACTGCCCTTTTACTTTACCAAGCATGATGTCCTCTGCGAGGGAATGTTCTCTCCTGCTAACACAGGAGAGTGTAATGTCCAAAGTACATTAGATGAATTGCCATGAGCCTCATTTAAAAAATAAAAATCATTTTATTGGGGACTCATAGCTTATAATATCTCATACATCAATTGTATCAAGCATGTTTGTACATGTTGCCATCATCGTTTCCAAAACATTTTCTACTTGAGCCCTTGGTATAAGCTCTTTCTCCCCTTCTCCACCCTCGTGATCAATTATATAGTCATTATTTCATATCTTACACTGTCCATTACCTCCCTTCACTCACATTTCTGTTATTTGTCCCCTTCAGGGGAAGAAGGGGCACGTGCAGACAGGCTATATGTGCATGGGTCCCCTCTTTCTCACTCTTCCCCCTCCCTGACCATCCACCTACCCACATGATATCGCTACAGCCACTACTGTTCCTGAGGGGTTTATCTGCCCTGAATTCCATGTGTCGACAGCGCTCATCTGTACCAAGGTGTGTTCTCTTGTCTTGCAGATTTGCAGGATAGAAATGGGTCATGCTAGTGGGGGAAGAAGTCGAGGAATGATGTGAGGTTCATCGGTGATATACTACACTTTGGCTGAATCATCCCTTCCTTATAACCCTTCTGTGGGGGATAGCCAGTTGTCTCCACGCCAACGTCCCTGTTCGCATTGATATAGCTGTTTAATTGGAATCTTTTGACACCTGAACCTGTGGACACCTCGTGATCACACAAGCTGGTGTGCCTCTTCCATGTTGGCTGATTTGCTTCCCTGCTGGATGAACACTCGTTTAACTTGAAGCCATTAAGATCTGAGATGTCAACCGGGCACCATCAGTTTTCTTCACCACATGTGCTTACACACCCATTTTGTCTTCAGCAATGGTGTTGGGAAGATGAGTATCAAAGAGTGGTAGGTTATTAGAACAAAGTGTTCTTGTGTTAAGGGAGTCCTTGAGTAGAGGCCCTAAGTCTGTCTGTTATCTTAATACTTAACATATAAGTATATGTACATTGGTATCTATAGCTTTCATTATAAATTAGCATATTTACATATATACATATCGATAGCTATACCTCTATAATTAACTTCTCTCCTATTTCTTTCCTTATTATTTTCTTTCACTATCCTCCTATCCCACTATCAAGCTCACCCTCCATTCAGCTCTCAGTTTTTCCTTTTGGATACTTTGCTCTTAATCAAACCCCACACAGCATTTTACACCCTCCTCATAATCCATTTTAGATTTCTTGTGACCTTATCTCTGAGTTTCTTAGCTCTCCACTCCTCCCCCCCACCCCCGCCCCGTTTTCTTCTCAGGATTGCTTGTCCCACCTGTTTGGTAGATTGATGTAGGGTGAAAGAAAAACAAAAAGCAAAATATAATAAAACAAGAAAAAAAATCACTCCAAACCCAATAGCAGTTCCAGGTATATCTGCTGACCCCTACGCATGTTCACCAGCCTAATTACTAAGGAACATGCTGGCTGTATTTCTTCCAAGACAGATGTGTTTGTTCTTCTGCTAGTCCATGACACTTGCAATATTCTCACCATCAACATAATTCAAATGCATCAATTACTCATCTCTTATTCCCAATTCTTTTGGAGGAATGCACATGATAATTTAATTTAAAATAATCTGCCTACATTTCAATTATTATTGTACTGGTCTAAAACGTTCATCATTTCTAACCCCTTACTGATCTGTACTTTGGCTTCTACCCTCAGTTTGGCCCAAATATAGTTGTGAATTTATTCTCCAGAAATGCTTTCATCTTAACCTGTACATGTACCACCTAGAGGAGGACCTTCAGTGGTTCCCCACAACTTACAAAATTAAACTACAATCTCCACATACAGCTAAATGCAATATATTCAATAGATACCCTATATATTAGATCTATTCTATGGTCAGAATCAATTCCATGACAGGGAGTTCTACCTTCCAAACTTTCCCCTTCACTGTGTCTCATGGTCTCCCAGGCCTGCCGTGTGTGTTCTTGACTCCATGTTTTTCTTGACATTTTCCCCACCTAGTACCCACACTCTGAAATGGGACTTCATTAAGTATTGCCTTACGATAGCTCACATCTCATAACCTTTACTGTGGATGACCTATTTTCAAATTGAGATATAACTAACTTACAACAAAATGTGTAGATCGTAAGTGTTCTTTCTAATGAGTTTTATGTGTATTCTGGAACCAAATTCACTAATCTAGAAAGTTTCCCTGAACACCTTTCCAGCAGTCTCCCCATTCCTCCACCAAGTTTAACCACCAGAGTTCAGGCCAGTCTTTCTTGATATCACATACACATACCTTTCAGTTAATTACAAGTCTGTAAGTTCAGGAGAACTTGAAGGAGACCTCAGAGTCGAACTAAGGGGTGGTGTAGGAAGACCATGTCGACGCATCTCTTGGATTGCTCGTTCTCTGTAAGCAAAGATAAAACAAGAGAAACAGAGTACTACAAACAACCGTATCGTTCTAAACAAATAAAGTGCTATACAAAACATAAATTAGTTAAGTATTCTCTACTACAGTCACAGAGAGAAAAGTCAGGGCTTTCCAGGTCCTACAAGGATTCTCAGCAACCCACAGGGGCAGTTGTACTCCAGGCTATAAGTTTGATTTTTTAAAAGTTTATTACATGAAACAACTGCTTTATATAATATACATATTATATTATACACACATATATTTAAAAGTCCTACATTCTTGCATAATTCTCGAGTAAATGTTAAAACATTTCAATTACAAGAATTTGTATTTAAGGGGTTATTTAAAGCAATATGGTAAAGCCAAACTTGTGGGAATGGCAGTCAGAGACGCACTGACTGCTGAGTCAGTGTGACTCTGGAGGCCCGCGGGGCAGAGTAGGGCTGGCCTTCATAGGATCCTCCAGGATGGATTTTTCCTAAGTTTAAAATCACCCGGTGTCCCTGGGTGGACTCGATCTAACTCTTCAGTTGGCGGCTCAGCATGCTGTCTGCAACAGCCACTCAGACACAAAAACAGGACACTTAATGATTACATCTGATACTCCGATAAAATACTTGACTAGATGCTATGCCTAAGAGGCTACAGAAGGTAGAATTTGTGGATCGTTTTTTGTGGATCGTTTGCTTTTTTTTTTTTTTATGGGCATTACTGCCTCTGGTGATCGTGAGCGCTATCCAGTCGCCGCTGGATTTGAACTGCCAAGCCCGCGGGTTACAGTTCCGCACTCAACCACTTAGGCCACCGGGGCTCAGCCCGATCATTTGATTTTTTTTAAGGAGCCTGGTGGCAGAGTGGTAGTGTGACTACTCATTGGGCTGCTAAGCACGAGGTCAGCAGTTGGAAACCACCGGCTGCTCCTTGAGAGAAAGACTAGACTTTCTACTCCAGTAAAGAGTCACAGTCTCGGCTGAGCCCCGGTGGCGTAGTGGTTGTGCATGGGACTGTAGCCCACTGGGATGGAGGCTCGATTCCAGCTCCACAGAGCAAAGGCTGGGCCTCCTACTCCCACCACCTGAGGGCAGTGATACAAAAAAAAAAAGAAAGAGTCACAGTCTCGAACCTTCACAGGGGAGTCCTACCCTGTCTGGTAGGGCTGCTGTGAGTTGTCACTGATTTGATGGCAGTAAGGCTTTGGGGTATTTATCTTTCTACTTTAGTGGATTTTTAAAAATTGTACTATGAACTTGTCTTATCTGTTTTTAAAAGCTGAATGTGTGTTTAATTGGAAGCACATTCCTTAATGTAATTAGCACTCTGAAGTATTTGTGGGCTAATCAACTCTTGGTTTCTCTCGCACACTAGACTCTCCTAATTACCGTTCTACCTAGATGAGCACAGCTCACCTCTTGTACAGGAGCTCTTTCTCCTCCCCACACTTTAAAAGTACTGAAACATGGCACCTCCCCTCAGGGACCCAACGTGTCCTAAATGGATCTTTCATCGATGTTCCCATAAAACCCCACATCCGTCTCTATACCTACAGTTCCACTCTGCTTTTAAATTGTCTGTGCATCTTCCTTATTGAACTGGGTCCCTGGGGGATTCACTATTCAATTGAGTCTTATTCAATTTGGCACTCCTGGCACTAGATAATGCAAAGGATATTCGGACCATTGTGCAGAGACACAGGCAATAACAACACGTTCTTCTGTGTCACCTGGGGCTCAGTTGAGCAAGACTGGGTGGCTCATTCTGACATGGTAGGCTATTTGCAGGCACATCGACCACTCCCCTTCCTTCTGTTCAGTCAAAGGTACTCATGCTGCAGGGACGGGGGTGAATCAAGTATGCTTGCCCATCACTCACTTTCCACTCTTGGACTGAGGAAAGTTTTCCAGTTGGCAGGTTCCCTCCCCTCTCCTTTTCCATTTTTTTTCCTGCATATTAAGCTTGGCCCTCTTCCCACCTCAAAACTCCCAAACGCGAGAAAAGCAACGGCCTGTCCTGCTTTCTTTCCATGTGTGTCCACCTCTAATCGACCAGAGCACAGTGGCTGTTTTTCTGTCTCGAGTTCTTTATATCCAGACTTTCGAGGTGGTTGTGTTTCTAAAACATTTTCTTTTCATTATCGACCCACTAAAGAGCCATTTTAGGCAATTCTTTATGCCCAACCTGGTGAAATTTAAGTACCAAGATCAAACTAAATTCACAGCCTGCTAGTCAATTCCAACTCACAGTGATCTTCTAGGATGGAGTAGAACTGCCCTTGTGGGACTCTGAGACCGTAAGTCTACAGGAGTAGACTTTCTCCCACGGAGCGGCTGGTGGTGTCAAACTGTTGACTGTGACATTAGCAGCCCATGCCCTAACCTACTAAGCCACCAGGGCTCCTGTTTGATGCCCGCTGGAGGATCATTATAAACCCCCCACCCCTCAAAACAAAATGTCCTCTTTTGGTGAAAGGTGTCTAGATAGGAACAAAGGGGGGGTTGTCTCCCCCAATGCCTGTGCTAAAAGAAAATTAGCTGTCCATGCACAATAAAGGAGTTGGAAAGAAATCAGTGACACTAATTAGACACCTATGGGAAGATCCAAAGCTGAACATGCTCAGACCCAAGTCACCGAGGCCCAGGTGGGAGGTCCACCTGGACGCAGACTAGGCACCAAGTACATGACATCACACAGGTGCACCTAAACTCAGCCAAGAAAGTCAGCCTGCACGCTCCATCATGCCTCCAACCCCTTCTCTCTTGCTCAGGTGCACTGTGCAGGCGGAGTGTGGGACTCTCCCCTGCATGCGTGCGAGGCACTTCTGTGCCCGTGGGCCCTTTCAGCAGTCTCTTGGCTCTGGCGATTTCCTGTTCTTGGTTCTGAATGCACAGTTTTGGGCTCCTGTTCCGGTATTCCTTCCATGTGTCTTCCTGCACACCCCTGAACCTGCCATTTTTCAGCATTTTTCAGCATTTTCAGCATTTTCCCACCATGGCACCCCCGCCATGCAGTCTTGCACACTTTCCAGGGCCAGTGTGCATTTTTGAGACCATAGTAACTGAAACTTCCCTTTCCCTTAAAAGTCACTTCACTTACAAACATGCTTCTGCCACGAGAATTCTTTCAGCGTTGAGAAGCAAGAACTAAGATAAAACACCCCAGAAACTGAACACTGGTAGAGGACAGGGCCATTCCCTTTAAGAATATGACCTCACCAGATGGTATGGAGCAGCAAAGACATGGTCATGGGACTCAAGTCTTCTTTGAGGACTAAGGCACGAGAAAAGAGAAGGGGCTAAGAGGGCTTCTAAGTCTGGGCTTCTGAAAGCAAAGGATCTTTGAATTGAAGAGAATTTTAAAGTCATCAATGGAAAATGGAAATCATAATACAGGCACACTTCAGCACATTCAGAAACTGCATCTGAAAATTATAAAAATCAAAAACACAGCTTTCATTTAATGGTTGCAACAGACCTCACATGTGTTTGGAAATAGAATATTGATTTTCTAGCAAATTTAGTCAACACTCCCACCAGCACATCACTTAAAAGTCTCTCGATGCAAATGGATAAAAGAACAATGTACAGGTGGAGCCATAAGCAGCCTGACCATATTTGAGGATGCAACCTCAGGAATGTGGACGTCTGCAGGCGGCACTTACACACTAGGTCTGAGTAACAGAAAAAGACCTTGGGAATTAATTTGCAAATTACATTTCAATTTTAACCCTGAAAGCAGCTGTTACTTCTGTTTGCGTCACTGGTACATTAAAATTTTCAACAACAAAAAAACAAGTGAACTGACATCTAAGTGATCATGAACATAATTGAGCTGCAGGGAATATATTGTAGAGGATCAAAGCTGAGGGGTTAAAATTAGATACACACTCCTGGATTTAAGTATTGGTTTTACCATTTGACCTTGGTAAGTCATTTCACAATCCTAATTCTTAGTTTTTCTAGTGTAAAACTGGTACCAAAATCTGACTATTGGAAGGATTACTCTGATATACGAGGGGGCTTATACAGGTTCATGGATATTTTCTTTCTTTTTTTAAAAATCATTTTATTGGTGCTGAGCCCCGGTGGCGTAGTGGTTGTGCACGGGACTGCGGCCCACTGGGATGGAGGTTCGATTCCAGCTCCACGGAGCAAAGGCTGGGCCTCCTACTCCCACCACCTGAGGGCAGTGATGCCCAAAAACCAACCAACCAAACAAACAAAAATCATTTTATTGGGGGCTCATATAACTCTTATCACAGCCCATCCATCCATCCATCCATTGTACGCCAAGCACATTTGTACATTTGTTGCTACCATCATTCTCAAAACTACTTAAGTCCTTGGTATTAGCTCATTTTTCCCCTCCCTCATAAACCCTTGATAATTTATGAATTATTATTGTCATATCTTACACTGCCCAATATCTCTTTATTGTCCCCTTCCCACCACTTCCCTGTACCCCAGGGAGGAGGCTATATGTAGAAGCTTATAATTGATTCCCTCTTTCTTTCCCCATTTTCCCTCCTGGTATCGCCACTTCCACCACTGGTCTTGAAGGGATCATCTGTTCTAGATTCCCTTTATTTCTGGTTCCCATCTGTACCAGTGTACATCCTCTGGTATAGCCGGACTTGTAAGATAAAATTTGGATCATGAAAGTGGGAGGAGGGGGGAGGAGGAAACATTGAAGAACTAGAGGAAAGTTCTAAGTTTCATATTGCTACACTGCACCCTGGCTGGTTTGTCTCCTCCCTGCAACCCTTCTGTAAGAGGATGTCCCTTTACCAACAGATGGACTTTGGGTGCCCAATCTGTACTCCTCCTCATTTAAAATGATATAATTTTTAGTTCTTTGATGCCTGATATCTGATCCCTTCGAACCCTTGTAGTCACACAGGCTAGTGTGAGCTTTGTTGGCTCTGATCTGGATGGCCGCTTGTTTATCTTCAAACCTTTAAGACCCCAGATGCTGTTTCTTTTTTTAGCGGGCACCATTAACTTTCTTCACCACATTTGCTTATGCACACATTTGTCTTCAGCAATCTTATCAGGAGGGTGGGCACACAATGATATAATTTTTTGTTCTCTGATGCCCAATACCTGATCCTAATTGACAGCTGGTGGTCACACAGGCTGGTGTGCTTCTACTTTGTAGGCTTTGTTGCTTTTGAGCTGGATAGCTACTTGTTTACCTTCAAGCCTTTAAGACCCCAGAGGCTATCTATGTCTGAGTTTTCCAGTTTTTAAAAACTTTTTTTATGACTTAAAACTTTACAGTGTAAATTGGTTTATCATTCAACATTCATATATTGATTACATCCCTAAGATACATCAGCATTCTTCCCATTTCTGTGCTCTCATGGGGTATTTTCAGTATCTCGCAATTACATTTTTTCCATGAACTTTCTGAGGCCTCCTGGTATATATTTGGTTAATTGCTGTATCACCATGGTCATCAGCTTTATGATGATTTGTATTGGAAGTTTCTTTCATGGTCCATATTGTTTTGCATCCCCATAGAATCCCTACAGAGTTTCTGGGTAGCACAAATGGTTCACACACTCAGCTGTTAACTGAAAAGCTGAAAGTTCAAATCCACTCAGAGGCACCTTGAAAACAAAGATTTATTTATCGACTTCCCCGAAATCAGTCAATGAGAAGCCTATGGCACGCAGCTCAACTCTGATGTGTACCGAGTCTCCGTGAATGGGACTGACGACAGCAACTATGGTGGCCGCAGAATCCCTCGGAGCTGGCTGACTCCCTAGCTCGACTTAGACATAATGTCCTTGCATATATTATCTATTTTAAATTTAGCTATAGGGCAGTGTTTCTCAAAGTGGGTGATAATGCCCCCCCCCCACCCACTGCAGGGTGATAATGGGGGCAGAGGGGCCTGCCAAAAATGTTTTACCCTTAATTTTTAATTGCTCAGGAGATGTTGGAGTGATTTTTTGGGGGAGGGGGAAGGGATAGTAGGCTAAATAAGTTTCAGAACCTATGATACATATCAAATAATGCTATAGAAACATTCAGACAATATTTGCTATTTTACCTATTGCATCTATGTTCTATACATTCCATTACACTTATCTTTTTAGAAAGAATTACTAAAAATAATTTCTTACATTTCAGTGTCACAAAAAGTTGGTATTTGTAAATTACATTGAATCCTTTTTGGGATAGGGCGGAACATTAAAAAAATCAGAAAGCTGTCTAATGCTAACCATTTTTTCCTTACCGCTCGTATCTTTCTGTTGAAATCTGTCTTTTTATAGCCTCGTAATCCATGTGTAACTGTGCCATTTTAGTCCGAAGCATGCTGTTTTCCCGGGTTTGGCAATTCCTTAAAAACAAATAGGGACATCAGAGAAGCAAAAAGCAGTATCGTTTTCCCTTAGTTACTTGACTTGCTTTTGTTGCCAGTAAACCAAATGGAGGTGGTGCTGCAGGAGAGATTTGCTAAGGCTATCTCCCTCTCATTCGGCTGTCTCAGGGGACAAACATGAAGTGAGCCTGTACTACATGATCAGCACCGTCAGCCCTCTGGCGGTGCACATTTGAACAGCACATGGACTGCAACACTCAGATGTAAGCTGTCTTCAGCTTTGACTCTCACCTGCAAATGACCACTATGTAGCATGGCGGTTAAAGACATAGGGTGGAAAAACGAGCCAGGTATGTCTGCAAAGAGAACCATTTCTCCTCAGAGTTATTTCCTCCACGTGAGCTACCTGCTCTGGGCTTCATCCCACTGCCAGCAAGTGTGCCCTAACCGCTCCATCTGAAAAACACGTTCATCACTCCGAAAAGGCAATCCCCCTATACTCATAAGAATCGGATTGCAGATCCTGACCTCAGCTGAGACGCAGCTGCCTCTCTGAAACACGCTTTCCTGGTCACCCCTGAACTGCAGGCATTTTCCCAGCATACACGCTTTTCACTCACTTTTACAGGGTCATCTCTGTGCTGAGGGTCTCTAACCTGAAGCCCCCCTGTAAAGTACTCTGAGACATGACCTGAAGCAGAAGACAGTTAGCTCAAGTATTCTGGTTTGCATCACCTTCACTCCCTCACTTCTCCCCACCCTCCACTGCTGGAAAAAGAAAATTTCCTGACAAGCTGTTTTCCTCACGTGAGTTGATTTATAACACTTACAGTTTGCTTTCTGCAAGGGTTAACTTCTCCTTAAGTAACTGAATTTCTGTGTCCTTCTCATGGGAGCACAGATGAGAGTGGAACTCTTTATCTCTATTTGTAGCCAACAAAGATTCCAGGTTTTTAATGGTATGTCTCTCGCTTGTCAATTGCTTTTTAAATAGGTCCGCTTCCGATTTTGCATTTTCTAATTCGACTACAAGCTAAAGAAAAAACAAATAAGAATGCATTAGAACAATTTTATACTTAATATGGAAAATTCTTTACCTTACAATATCATCCAGAGAGAGTATCAATTGGGTACTTGTTAGAGGCTTGGAATGACTTCCTTGATGAAAAATATTATAGTTTCAACTTTGATGTGTCTTTTTTTTTTTACTAAATTATGAGGATGGAGCAGGCTGGGCAGTATTTCATTCTGCTGAGTGTAGGGTTCTTCTGAATTGGAGCTCAACTGACGTCACGTGTTCTACTAAGGGATTTAACTATAAGACTGATTCCAGGCCTCAAATAGCTTTTACTCCTGCTACTTGTCAAGAGAGGATTATTAACAATGCAATCCTAAAACACAGTTAGGTGCAGTGAAATACACTAATAAAGACCTTCTAGCCAGTCTTGGTGATTCCTTCAACTATGCAAATGAAATTCTTGTCATCTACCACGAGGACTAGACAACCTGCTAATAATGCAGATAAGGTGTGTGGCACCCCTGTAGGGTGGGAGCATCCACATAAGCCACATGGGACCCTGAAAAAGGGACTGTCATCCTACGAAGTCTACAGGGAGTCAATCCCGAAAGCAGAAGGGGCCCTCACAACCACAGAGAAGAGCCAGGATCACTGTGTCATTTTGACCCAGGTTCCTTGTGCTTCGAACCTTCTAGTCTCAGGAGACAGGAAGCTGTGCCATCTGAGAGGGTGTTAGATGAGGAGGCAAGGAGACAAGCACAGCAGAGAACAAACAGCCGCAGAACCGGGAGATTACAGCAGACAGTGTGTGGGCTTCCTACTGCATGGTAGGCGGGGGCTAGCGGGGGTATGGCAATCCACAGAGAGGGTGAGCTAAGTGCCGTGCTGGCAGAAGCTTGCTGGCAAAGTAAGGTACCTCTGGGCATTTACTAGCAGAGCTGAAGAGCTTTATAACACTTGTCCAAGCAAGGCAGAGGTCAGACTGCCAGTCAAGGGGCTGACACACAAGACTGCTGTGGGCACAGCTGAGCAGTTGTCAGGTCCACAGAACGTTATCAGAGTAATGTCTGACTCTCCATTGTCACCCGTCCTCTAAGAGATCCTATAACTATGAGTGTGGGCTGTGAGTCTTGGGTGGCTACTGAAATACTTGATCAGGCCTAGCAGAGGAGGCGCATGCCATGGGAGCAAGGCTGAGTCAGAACTGGTAAAAAGATTGGAGGACAGAGGTTCGTCTGACCGCTGCCTCACAGGAACAGCCTTGATCTGATCTTGATCGCCTTACCCTTAGTGAAGTGAGAAGGAAGCCAGACAATGCCACCATGCCGTCTTTACACCGGCCTACCTACAACAAGGTCTTTTGGCTCTATTAAAAATGTGACTCTGATGATAGCATTAAGCCAATACTTTAGCTTTTCAATAATTGAATATAGTACTAGATGAAAGAGAATTGAAAACACACACTAGGTTGTGGAAAGCAGGGCTTTGAATTGGTGCTGCTTAGTTCAGGCCCGACTTGTAAAGTAAAAATTTTAAGATGAGAGTACACCAAGAAAAGGATAAGGATGGGTAAATTTCTAGGTGAACACCTGAAAGAGACAAAATCATTCTCTTAGAAAACAAGGGCAGCATGGGCACTGCACAGCAAACCAGTCTCTTGACTGGAACAGGCAGAAACAGCAGTGTCCACTGGCTCAAAGATGACAGCTAAGCACATCACAAGGCCTGTGTGCCGCTCTCCATGGTGCTGGCAGTAACAATCACTTGCCACCTGACTCCTAAAAGGGCTCACTGTGTATTTAAGTCACGGCACATATATTCCCAGGCTTTCCCCTGAAATTTTTCCCATTGGCGTTCTTTCTTGTATACCCACATTTACAAATTTGGGTCTATTCCAATTTTGCTGGTCAGGCCCTAACTGAATCAGTTTGAAGGCCCGTTTTAAAGTAATGGCTCAGTTTGAGAATGGGAAGTTCCAGCTAACTAGACATTTTAGGTTAGGTAAGATTGAAACCGACTGAGTTTTTACCAGAAAAGAATATGCAAAAAGGAGGCATTTCTCATGTCTTCATTTAAGACCAACTTAAGGAAAATTATTTAGAGTTTAATTCAAGCTTCCTTCCATGTTAATGTTTGCATGTCAAGACATTGAACATAAAATACTAGAAACTGACAGCAGGAAAGAGGAAATCTAACTGAGATTCAGGGTTCTGCAATGAGAACGAGCAATTCCCTGGCCCACCCTATTTTCCTTGAAGCAGCATTTGTGATCCCTTACAGAGCCATGAGACACAGCAGTGTCTCCTGGACAAAATGAAGAAATTGACACTCGTCTGACATTGGCCAAACTGATCATATAGATATTTAGTAACTAATTTTCTACTCTATTTTCTCTGCAAGTATTTTTTTAAATAAAAATGAGATACTGTAAATAATACTTTACAATTTTCCTTTTCAACATCTCAGTAACTATAGATTTTTGTAACCTTTAAAAATTGCTGTTGATTTTTCTGTCATTTCAATGGGCAATTATACTTTCTCAATTGGGGGTAGGAGTCTGTTTTGAGTTTTAGAAGAACATCCTCACAGATAAATGTGGATGTGTGTGAATCCATGGTTCTGTTTCGTCCAGGCAATGTGGCGGCAGGGTGGGAAAGTGAACAAAGCATCTGGAGGTGTATATGTGTGCCTGTGTTTAAGGGTCATGGTAAGGATCGAAGAGACCAAGTATCCTCCGCTGTCAGCTGGCAGGTAGACCTCAGCTCCTGTGATAGGCCAGCAAGTCTTCATTCCTTTCAAAGTGTTACTGAGCCACCGGACCCTATGTGATATATCCTGCTACATATCCTGCTACAGAAAGCTATGCCCTTGCTGGTGTCTACGTACTTTGCTACTGGAAAAGGCATGGTTACCACGTCTTGCGCTGATACAAAGAAATGGATGAGGATATGCTCCTAACATGCAATCGACAATGAAAAGTAAGGCTTTCCTAAATGCCTCACTGTCCCCCCCCTCAGCAGCACGTTTCGTCACCATGAGCATCTTAGAGAAGCACCTCGTAGTCAAATCTAGTCATCGAAATCCTCCTGTCGGAAGTAACTGCACTTTGGGGTGCACTGGGAAGAGCCAGAACTGGGGTAATTACAAATGGATGCCTAGGAGTGGAGACTGGGAAGAGGGGGAGTGAGCCTGGTCAGGGGTGGAGATGGGAGGCTGTCTGGTAACCAGCACCATGGAGAGCGACATGCAATTGGGGGCGCTGCTGTTCCTGCCCTGCCAACCAGGGGAAAAGATAAACTGAATTGCTGTGAGGGGTTATGGAGTCAGTTCTGAGTCCTAGTGACTCTCGTGTACAACGGACCACCACACGCCCAGGCTGCGCCTTGCTCACAGCTGTTTCACGGTCAAACTCGGCATTGTAGCCACATGCCAATCCATCGTGTCAAGGAGCTTCCTCTTTGTCATTGCCCCACTACTTCCCCAAGCATGATGGACATATTAGATGGAAAATAGAAATAAAACAATTAGAGTTAAGGCTTAATAAACCAATGAGCTATGACAGGATTCTGAGGGGTTCTTACCCTTTCAAACTCAAGATTTTTGGAATTCAATTGTTGGGTCATAATATCCTTGCCTGAATCAAGTTTAATGCAAAGTTCTCTGAGAGATGATAAATCATTTAATGCAACTGCCTTCTCCTCTTCTTGGTTTCTAAGGTCCTCTTCCAATCTAGACATGGCCTTTGCCATTGACGAGATCTGCGATTCATAGGCATGATGTGCGCTTATGTGCTGAGAAAAGAGGAAACAGGTAAAGAGTTAAAGACGAGTAACCTGACAAATTTAACCCTGAAACACTGAGTGTGACATTTTCAGAACATTCAATTGAAACGTATCTGGTACCGAAATTATAAGTTTTTGGAGCCGACGAGGATGTTGATGCAATTGTTGCACTGTACTAGGACACCTGCATACCACTAGTCACACATTTTAGCAACAAAATGGTTCAATAGTGGCACATGTTTTCACCAATTGTGTGTTTGAGGATAAGTGGTCTTGGGGTTCAGTGCATTTTAAGATAATTTTCAACCTACTTAAGTTTTAGTGTTGATATTTTTTGTATATGTTCATAAAACGAGTTTTATGTTAAAGGTAAATACTCATAAAACATCATATTTATTATATATTTCTGCTTTTTCAAAACATAACAAATTTGTTACCTTTGTCTTTTGAGTCGATGGTGACAAAAATTACCACAGCATGGAATGTGGTTTGTTTTATGGAAAACGGCAAATTTATGACCTACATGGAAGCGGTACAGACTCAGACAAAGAATCAGATGCTAATATGGATGAAATTGGAAAATAAAATGTGCATTATATTTAAAATTTTTGATTTCACAATATAGAATTTTAATTATATTGCTATCCAAAACAAAAGTATCCCTGGAAGAGATACCCATTTGGATGGTCTCCCCCACTACCCCGAGGTCACAAACTGAGAAAGATGCAAAAATGTAAACTGCAGGAGTACACCAGTATTTTTCTGCAGCAAGTGCAAAGTTCATCTTTGTATCACATACACAAAAATGGTTTTGTTCAATTTCACACTAAAATTATAAATAAATTTTGTATTATATTTTATAAATAGCATACATTTCAGTTTGTTTTTTATTTAATCATAAAATAAGATTAAAAATAATATAGAAATGAAGGTGCATTTTTTATTCTTGTATTATAAATCCATGGACAAATGTGGTAATTTGGCTATATTTAAAAAACATTGCAAACCTTATATTTTTAAATGTATTTTAGTTGTTATACACATGATAACTATGAAAGTAAAGAATAAAAACAAAAATTTTTCCTGAAATTAAAAGTCAGGCATTATTGGGTTAACAGTGGCTTGACTCTTCACCTTAACAAATATTAAAAAGTCAGTGTTTGCTCTTGGGGATTACGTCATAATATTACAGATAACTTCTTATAATGCTTTATAAGACCTGTGTACAGTTATTAATCATGAGGTTATTGTGTGTTGTGAATACAAAGAGATTTTGAAGCTACGCTCCATTTTTCCTTTTATAATTTTAAAAAATAAATCATTTTTATTGGGGTGCTCTTACAGCTCTTGTAACAATCCATACATCAATTGAATTAAGCCCATTTGTTCATGTTGCCATCATCATTTTCAAAACATTTTCTTTCTACTTGAGCCCTTGTTAACAGCTCCTTTTTTTCCCTTCTCACCCGCATGAACCCTTGATAAATTACAAATTATTATTTTCATATCTTATACCACCCACTGTCTCCCATAACCCACGTTTATGTTGTCTGTCCCCTTTGGGAGGGGGTGTGTGTTTAAATACGCCGATCATTGGGATAGGTTTTCCCTTTATGCCCCCACCTTCTCCCTCCCTCATAGTATTTCTATTCTCATTATTGCCTTTATAATTATTTAGGTCTTAACAACACCTTTTAAAGAAAAAGTAACATATAACATTTACACCTGTCTTCACTGTAAAGTTAGAATTTCATAGGCTGAATACTTAAAATCCTATTTAAAGTTGTTTAATATAGCATATAACTTCTTGACATTTTAATAAATTTGGAATAAGAAATACTTAAAATACTGCAATTTTATTTTCTAGCATGATCTGCATTTCTAATCTCTCAGTTGTGAATAATAAATATAAACATATAAACTCTACTTCTAAATTTTGAGATTAATTTCATACTTGGAAAGAATACCAATCTTACAATTCTATTTATAAAAACAGTAAGCATGAGAAAAAGTCATCTTTAGTGAGATAAAGCCCAGCTGGGGCTGTCTGGAGCCCATGGCGGTAAAGTGTCAATAGGAACTTTCCTGTGCTGATGTCTTATATCCTGATACTGTAGCAATCCCATGGTTGTAGTTTTTATACTTTGCACTTAAATGATACATTTTACTCTACAAAAACCACATGTTGACAAGGCTGATTTCTTTTTTTTTTTTTTTTTGGTGGGGGGGGGGGAGCATCACTGCCCTCTGTGGGAGTGGGAGGCCCAGCCTTGCTCCTGGAGAGCTGCTACTGGATTTGAACTGCCAAGCCAGTGGGCCGCAGTCCCACACTCAACCACTACGCCACCGGGACTCAACCCTACAAGGCTTATTTCAAAAGAACACATTGAAGCTAATTAAAATCCCTAGCTCGGGGCTGAGCTCCAGTGGCATAGTGGTTGTGCGCAGGACTGCGGCCCACTGGGTTGGAGGTTCAATTCCAGCAGTGGGGCTAGGCCTCCTACTCCTACCACCAGAGAGCAATGATGCCCGCCCCCCCCCCCCAAAAATAAAATCCCTAGCTCAAGAAAGTTAACAAGTGGGTAGAGGTGGGCCAAAAACAAGATTAGAATTAAATTAACAGGAGAAAATTTATATTGAAAAGCAATGAGGTTCTTAAAAAAATCGTGAAGAATCAAGAACAACAACAAAATTTACTACTAGGCCTTAGTTTAATCAGCATGCACAAGTAGGTGACCTCAAGTGTTTGTGTTTCCCGTTTGACTACAGTACATCTACAAGAGAACACGGACACATTACCTCCTGAATTTCCTTTTCTAGCAGATCCACTCTCTCTCGAAGGTGTCTCCTCTCTGTGTCAATGGAAAGAAGTTCGAGGCGAACTGAGCTGTTTTCTCCCTCAGCTTGATGGGCTTTTACCTCCCAGTCTTCAGCACGGTTATGAAGCATTTGAAATCTCCCCAACAAATCTTGATTTTCTTGTTCCTAGTTTCATGCAATGACATTGTTACCAAAGTAGTCACTGTCGCTCACTGCTAACATCACTGTGGACACAGACAGGCATGCTGGGGCTTTTGTTCTTGAGAAAACCGATGCGGATTTTCCTATTTAAGGTAAGTAGGAAAATACAAGACAGGAGGAAAGATCTGCACCCCTAAATGCTTAAAGTCTACAAAAGGAGACCGAATCCACAAACAAAAATGGGGGAAAATCATCTATCTTAAATGCAGCTTAAATGTGTTCACCTTAGCAGCCATTAAGGTCTCCCACCGGGACACCTCAGTTATGTAATTATGAACTCGACTCTTCATGTCCTCTTTTTCCTGCACCGCTGCTTCCATTTCCAGTGAGATTTCCTACAGAAAAAAAAAAAAAAAAAAGAAAGAAAGAAACTGAAGACAAACATAGTACCTAATGAATCTTAACTACTTAAATAGATCCTATGGAATTTGGGGAATGCGAGAGAAGAGGGAAAAAGGAAAAACCTTCCCTAAATTTTAATTCATGTTATCTTTCCTGCTTGATCTTGACTTTTAATTTAAATCTTGACCTGATGGTGTAGTGGTTAAGCGTTGGGCTGCAATCTGCATGGTCAGCAGTTCGAGACCACCAGCCGCTCTGGGAGACGAAGGCTGACTGGGCTCTCTCCTCCCATCCAGTTGCAGACTCGGATGAGCCGGCATGGATTTGATGGCAGTGAGTTTGGGATAGATTTATCCATCTTCCACGATCAGGAGCCTGGGTCACATAGATTACCAGCTGAGTTGCTAATTGCAAGGTCATCAGTCTGGACCTACCAGCGACTCTGTACATGAAAGAGGAGGCCATATGCTACTGTAACATGTACAGACTCACAACCCACAGGAGTCACTTGACTCTGCAGTACTGGGTTGCTGAGAGTTGGAGGAAACTGACTCCATCGTGCTGGGTTTGGTTTCTGTTCTGTTCCCATCTTCCACGATCGTCCTGACAACAGCCAGTATATACTCGAGTCTAAGCTGAGCTTTTTGGCATATTTTTAATGCAGTTTTTGTGGTAAAATTATGCACCTCGGTTGATACTCAGGTCAGCTTATACTCAAATATACACAGTATCTGGCATTCACACTAGGGGGTTGTAATGGTCAGGAACATCTTAAAAATTGCTCTGACAGCAATATGTCTTACAATGAATAATGCTAACAGGAGTGAGAATGGTTTTTAAAAGTTAAATATTTAAACAAGTAAAATCATTAGCAAAATCAGCACAAACAAAACCAATATGGTGGGCTGAGCCCGGTGGTGTAGTGGTTGAGTGTGGGACTGCGGCCCACGAGCTTGGCGGTTTAAATCCAGCAGCAGCTCTCCAGGAGCAAGGCTGGGTAGCTCCCACGACCACCAGAGGGCAGTGATGCCCCCCAAAAAACAAAACAAAAAAAACCAGTATGTCCATTCTAAAATGCACATCAATTTATTTGCAGGCATTTCTTTAAACCAAGGGAAGCAAACATGGGTAACTACAATGTTACGGGTCTTTAAAGCACAGAAACTCTGTTTTGGGAGCGATGCTATGCAGTAGGATTCTAAACCTGATCTTAAAATACCCCGATAACCAATATTCTCCCTATAGTCTTCTAGTTATTGGTATTGACATTGCTACATCTTAGAACACATTTAGAACTTTGAAAGTTAAACTTAAAAAGCTGCTGGTGGATAGAGTTACACAGTGGGCTGCCCCCAAAAGTCAGGTCAGCAGCAAACCAGCAGCCTCTGCAGCACACAGAGGTGCCTTCCTATCCCATAAAGACGGACTGTCTCAGAGACCTACAGGGCGGTTCCACTCTGTCTGATAAGACTGCTATGAGTCGGAGGCAATGTGACCGCAGTGAGTATTTTTAAAGTGCAAAAGTGTCAAAGTTTGTTCTGTTCAGACCTGGTTTTCTCTTGCCATGGTAGCCAGATCATCTTGGAATCTCCTGTTTTCCTTCACAGCGATGTCTCTAGCATGTCCCACGTCTTCAAGTTCTTTGTGGGTTACATCAAGCTGGCGCCGGAGACTAGCTATCTCCCGGTCTCGATTAGTTAATGTTTCCTTGAGGTGCCTGGTACATGAGATGTGGGGGCAACGAAAACACCATTTTTTGAAAAATTGTGGTTCATATAAAAAAAATAAGTTTCACTCTGAATGAAATATGCAAAGAACAGAAGAAACCAAAGTAAAGCTTTAAGATACTTACTAATTAGGGCCATGGAGATGCTGGTGGTTTCTACTAACATTACATACAAACTAAGTCAGAAAATAAATGCCTAAATGTCAAATAAACAAAACTTGCAAGTTCTGGGAGTAGAATTTAACTAATTTAACCAGTCAGTATTTATAAAATGTCTGAATCCCATTGATGTATAATATGTTGGGTCTCTCATGCCTATTTAATTAGTGATTTCCATCTTTAAGTGGCTGATAATCTTTCTGGAAACACCCGACATCAAACATACAACTCTGTACCATTGTTTCAGATGCAATTGGACAGGCTGTTAAAGCAATCTCAATTACACTGCTTAGGTGCCAGGCAAGACAGTTTGCAGTAGGAACAAAAAGCAAACAGGTATGTAAGAAGCAGCCCTGGTGGCACAATGGTTAAGCGCTGAGCTGCTAACCAAAAGGTTAGTGATTTGAGGGCGAAAAACCCAAGTGATGTGCTCCCATAAACAACTGCAGTCTAGCAAGCTGATGGTGCCCAGCTACGAAAAGATATAGACAGCATCTGGGGGCTTGAAGATAAACAAGCGGCCACCTAGCTGGGAAGCAACAAAGCCCACATGAAAGAAGTACACTAGCCTGTGTGACCATAAGCTGTCGATGGGATCAGGTTATCAGGCATCAGAAGACTCAAAATAAGCAATCACACCGATTCGAACGAGGGGGGCCGGAGTGGAGACACAAAGTTCATCTGTAGATAATTGGACACCCCCACACTGATGGGTCACAAGGAATGGAGGAGCCAGCACGGATGAAACATACAACATTCTTCTAGCTTTTTAGTGCTCCCCCTGCTCCCCTGCCAACTATCATGACTTCAGTTCTACTTTACAAATCCAGCTAGACCAGAGCATGAACACTGGTACAGATAAGAGCTCTCGACACCTGGAAATCAGGACAGAAAATAATAATTTATAATTTATCATGAGGGTGGGAGGAGGGAAAAGAAAGGAGCTGATACCAAAGGCTGAAATAGAAAGTTTAGAAAAGGATGATGACAACATATGTACACATATTTGATACAACTGATGTGATAACATATGTACACATATTTGATACAACTGATGTATAGATTGTCATAAAAGCTGTAAGAGTGCCCAATAAAATGATCTTAAAAAAACATCACAGCCTAGAAAACTCATGGGGCAGTTGTTCTCTGGTGTGCAGAGGTGCTACAGTGGCACACAGTAGGTATGTAAATGAAAAATGAGCAAGATGTATTTATTTAGATGTGGATGATAACCACGACAAGAATGTTCAGGAGACAACACGTTTTCAAGCCAGAGAGCCTGGAACAGGGAAGCTGCCGTTTGCAAAATGGCACAGTGAATTAGAAAAGGGGAAATGGTCAATGACTGAGTTGTGATCCCTAAAGTATATGTCAACTTATCGTGTCCCGACTGTGGGGGGTGGGTAGTTTGGTAATGTGAAGGCACCCATGTGATGTATCCGTAGACAGTCAGGGGATGAAGCGGGGGGGGGGCAATCAGCCTCATCTCATCACAGTCCTGTGCCTATGTAAGGGTGGCTGGTGGCACAGCTTTTACCTTAAGAGAAAGACAAGGAGAGAGAAGCCAGCAGACATGGGAGGACCTATTACCACCAAGAAAGTCAGGGGTCGGGCCTGTCCTTTGGGCCTGGGTCCACACACTGAGAACTGGGAGAAGACTGAAGTCAAGGTATAGGCTGATCTTCAGAGAAGGGAGGACTTACAGAAGGTGGAAGGAACTGACAGCAGAACGTCTTCCTCTGGAGCAGGGATACTTAAGCTGTTCCCACTCCTCACCCCTTTTTGCCTGAGACATTTGCAACATAGGCAAGCCCTGCTACAAACACTTTGGATTCACTGCACATTTGATTTCTAATAAATTTTTGGTCATTACATGACCGGGACCTTTTACCCTTGTTGCCCAGACTTCCAGCATCCCAATAATTCAACCAGTGAACCAGTGGGGGTTGCAACATGGTTTAAGATTTGCTCTACTGAACTTCCTATTCTTCCCAGGGCAATGATGCCACAAAAAAAAAAAAAAAAAAAAAAGATTTGCTCTAAAGCAGTATTTCCCACCTTCAGGACACCATCTCCTGGGGGATGTCAGAATGATCCTGGGGAGCTGCAAAAGCAGATAACCACACCGAAGTCATCGCCTTCAAGTCGATGCTGACCTGCCCCTGTGGGTTTCCACGAGTGTAATTGTTTACATGAGCAGAAAGCCCTGTCTTCCTCCTGAGAAATGTTAGCCTTGAAGATAACAGCCCAATGCACAACCACTGCACCACTGGACTCCTTTCAAAACCAAATGTATGACCATTTTCTGGATTTGGGGCTAGAGTATAAAAGTTTTTACTTGTCAGGAGGGTACTTAGTAAGTATTTTTCTGAAAGGGGGAGGCAGGCCAAATAAGTTTGGGAATCTATTATTCCAGAGTCAGACTCCTGTCTTGCCATTTAACTGGTTATAAAAGTTCAGTCATCTCAGAAGTGCAGACAGAGGAATCCCCTGCGAGTGAAGCCGGCGCAAGACTCCTGCCTAACGTGGCAGAGGCAGCAGAGCTCATAGCCCTGAGATCAGGAGACAGCGTGGAAGAGCCGTGCCATCACCATGACCATGACTATGAGGAAAGAGGCCTTGGAGAAAGAGGCTGGCTTGCAAAGCCAGCACTAAAGGAAGTTTGTAACACTTTTCTGAGCTGGGTAGATGCCAGTGGTCCACATGAATGCACACAGACCTGCCTGCTGGCACAGCTGAGAAGAGGCACTGTTTTGGACAGGACTGTATTCTTTGTATTCTTAATGTTTTCCAAGCCTCGCTGGGAGCAAGCTGTTAACCTTCCAAATAAACTCTCATAATCGTGGATATTATTTGTGGGCTCTGTGTGCCCATTGCAATGAGTTATTAAACCCAGCAGAGAAGCAGAGTGCTTTGGGAGAGATGGCTGGGGGCAGAAGCAGGAAGAGAAGGATGAAGGGTAGAGGCATATGCCTGTGGCCTCGGTTTGGTGTGAGTTGACTTGCCTTTCTCCTGTGTGAAGTCAAAGGATGTGGCCCAGTGCCATTTCTTCAATGAACTGCATTTACTAAAATTTTTTAGAAAAGCTGGAGATCCTTTCATTGATTACTTACTTCATAGATGAGTCATATTCTGCCATGGTCACCTTCATATGCGCAATAGTTGTTTCCTGAAAAGTTATGAAAATATGTAAGGTTTCTAACTTTATAGAAATGTCTCTAATTTATACAACTCACATCTGCTTAATTCAGATCCAATTATATACATTATGGGCTGAGCCCTGGTGGCGTAGTGGTTGTGCGCGGGACTGCGGCCCACTGGGATGGAGGTTCAGTTCTAGCAGCGGCTCCACAGGAGCAAAGGCTGGGCCTCCTACTCCCACTACCAGAGGGCAGTGATGCCCCCCCCACCCAAAAGAACAAAAACAAAAACCAATTATATACATTATGCCCGAAGAAAGCTCTCAGTAAACATATTTCCATGTACTTCACAGATCAGCATGTTCCCATCCACCCTATGAACTTGAATGGTTTGCTGTGAGCTGATGGATAGGAGAACTTTTCACGATTCAAATTATGGGGATGAAAGAAATTATTATCTTTTCAAATATTTTCATCTTTCCCCCAGAGACACCTGGTAGCCATGAACCTCTGACCTTTTCCATTAGTGGCCAAGAACTTTAATCACTATGCCACCCAGGGTTCCTCTTAAATAGACATATGAAAATGCTAGGTGTGTTTAATATATTAAACATATTAGAAGCCAAAGTCTTGGAACTTAAGAACTTGTACATGAAATCTAAAAACTCTAGTAAGATAACAGCATTTAATAATCACATACTTTATTAGCTAAGCTTTCTTCTAAGTTTGCAATCTTCTCTGTCTTCTCATCTACAGTCTCCTGCAGGAGGTCTTTTTCTTTATCAATAGCACCGATGGTCTTTTTCATTGTACTTATTTCCTGATCCTGAGAAGCTACTCTAAGATTGAGTTGATCTACAAGTGGAAAGCAATGCTTGTTAGAATACATCTAGGGTTAGCAAAAATAATTACATAGTAATAACCGTGCAGACACTGACCTATCTTATCTTCCAGCGCTGCAACTTCTAATTGGGCTGACTCGAGTTCACTTCGCTTCATGATAAGTCGTTGTTGACAATCATCAAGGGACCGCTGCAGCTGCTCAGTGACCATCCTGGAAAAAAGTCAGTCAGCAAAAACAAATGCAATTTTTCTTTTCTCATTTGTGTTTATTTTGTTTTGTAAAGCATTTCCAATATAAACAATGGCATTATAGTGCCTATTACTTCTTGCTGTCCACTTTTGTTCAAAATGATGTGATCTTCCTCCACATAATAAAAATAAAACTTAATTGTGTAAACTTTGCTTCAGGCTTGCAAGGAGTTTTAAAGCCCTTCTTCGTTTCCTAATATAACCAAAGAACTGTTCTCAACAATATTGGGGGCAAAGGAAAATCACAATCTTGCTTTACGGAATGTTGTAGCGCCTCACAGGATTGCCCACCGGCTTTGATCTGGCAGTTTTTAATTTTGCTTCTTCCCCTTCTGGTCGTTTTGGTAGAGAGGCAAGTAGAGGTCACAGCTAACACAGGAAGCAGACATTTCTTGTAGGACACTGAGTCTTTGAAGCTAACAACTAGTTTCAAGGAGGAAATCTAAGAACATACTGAGAACTATGTAAACAATAAGAGCCAATTTTAGAGGAGTCCCTTGGGGAATCGATATGATATATTTTTAAAGTAGTGTCTATGGAAAATGATAACAGTGCTGATGTCACCTGGAGTCTACACTTTTTTTTTTTTTTTTTGGCATCACTGCCTCTGGTGGTCGTGGGCGCTACCCAGTGCTGCTCCTGAGAGCCGCTGCCAGGTTTGAACCATCAAGTCCGCGGGCTGCAGCCCCGCACTCAACCACTAACGCCACCAGGGCTCAGCCTGGAGTCTACACTTTTATTCCTAGCCCAGAAGTTCTTAAAGTTACTCACTGGGAAGACATGGTTCTTACCCATACTACTAGTAACTCCAACAGATTCATTGTATGTTTTATCTGAGAACAGGCAGTGAAGAATACAGTCATTAGAAAGAATAAGGGGCTGAGCCCTAGTGGCGTAAGTGGTTGAGTGTGGGGCTGCGGCCTATAGGCTTGGTGGTTCAAATGCAGCGGTTGCTCTTAGCAGCAGCGCTGGGTAGTCCCCACGACCACCTGTGGCAGTGATGCCAAAAAAAAAAAAAGAAGAAAGACTAAAGAAGGCTTTGCTTAGAACTGCCTAAAAGAAAGGTTTATATCATGAAACCATTATGAAGATGGGGTATGCTCTATAGAAATGGGGGAAAATGTACTGACAATACAATACAAAACAAAACTCTGATGGTTCTAACAGTGCATGGTGATCCAAAAGAAAGGAGGCGAGTCAGGCTGACACCAACTTCTTTAGAATTATTCAGACAGACAATATCAGATGAAGTTTTCTGAGAGGACCAGATAACTACACTGCACTCTGCAGTTCCCAGAAACGATGGTTTCTGATTGTGAGGTATAGCCATTGGTACTGGAGTGAGAAGAAAACTAATAATCATCACATTAATTTATAAATATATTAGTTCAGCTATTCTTGGAACAGTTTCATCATGAAAACTATCGCCACAATTTTAAAGAAACAAAAATTTGTTCAAGGTCACAAAAGTAGTAAAAGGTGAAGGGGCAGATCCAGGCTAAGTCTAGTTGCTATCAAAGTTTTACTACATTCCATTGCGTTTCATAAAGGAGGACAGGCCAACCAGTCCCATTTCTGTAAAGGGGCAAGAACATGATGTTGGCAGTACTTGAGAGCTGAGGGGAAAATATAAAATCTCCTTTACATCTCAGTTCATAAGGAATTCCAAAGTTCAAAGTAATAAATGTAATAGTTTCCTAATCAAACTGGAGTTGATAATGAAAAGGCAGGAAAATAATCACCTTGATTTATAGACCAGACCTAATGGAGGTCTGTGGGTAAGCCTGACACACAGCTTTGCCTTTCCATATTTTAGTGTAGAGGGATGGAGCCCGGGTGGCAAAATGGGCTAACATTAAGCTGCAAATTACAGGGTCAGCAGTTCAAATCTACCTCTACTCCTGTAAAGATTATTTTTTGTTTTGTTTTGTTTTGTTTTTTTTGGGGGGGGCATCACTGCCCCTTGGTGGGAGTAGGAGGCTCAGCCTTGCTCCTGGAGAGCTGCTGCTGGATTTGAACCGCCAACCGTGTGGGCCGCAGTCCTGCACACAACCACTATGCCACTGGGGCTCAGGGCTCCTGTAAAGATTTAAAAGTCTCAGAAACCCAATGGGGGTAGTTCAACTCTGTGCAATAGAGTCACTCTGGGTGAGAATCGACTTGGTAGTTTGAGTGAGCACACAGGGAAGAGGACAACATGAATGTATCTTAAGAGATGATAACCTAGATCAAAGCGAAACCCACTGCCGATGTGTGGGTTCTGACTCATTGTGCCTCCATAGGACAGAGTGGAACTATAGGAAGGCTGGTGGGTTCAAACTGCCGACCTTTTGATTAGAAGTTGAGCTCTTCACCACTGTGCCACGAGAGTTCAGTCTGCTGACATAGAGGTCTACTGAATGAAAATGGTAGTATAAACGTTCGTAGGGAACTAACAGACTGTATATTCATAAGAGGTTGGGAAGTAAAACTTGAGAACCTTTTCAGAATCAAATGGTTCAACTTGTTAGTGTAAGAAGTGCTACAAACAGAGCAAAGCTAAAGGATGACCTCCCACTTGCTGCTGGAGAAGGGATCACAGAGCTGAAGGTTCTTCTCTTTGCTTAGTCGCCATGTGACTGGGCAGGCCTGTCTCTCTGAGCCTTAAATCCCTCAGTTATACTACATTACATGGAGTTACAGACTCTCATTTTCAAGGAGAAAATATTTCTTTTCACGATGGAGTTAGGGGAACATAAAGGCAATCCAATCTCCAAAGGCCATTCCTTTATAGAGACGAACTTTTCAGGTTCTAAAGTGAAGCAAAAGGTCTCTCCAGCTAAGACAGCGTGGGAAATCTTTCCTTCTGCCAAGGACTAGTTGCTATCCATAATCTATTGGATATGTATCATCCTTGGGCCATACTGGTCAAACATTGAGGTAAGTCCCTCATCACGTGATGGTTGGAAATACTCTCTTGATGAGGCTTGTAATGTTAGTTGGCTGTGATGCTGTTTAGGGGCCTTCTATGGCTCGAGGGCTGGACGTTCTCAACCTGAGTTAGGACTAAGGTTAGAATGCAGCTTTCTATTCCGGTAGAGTGAGTCCACGGGCAGTTCTGCCCCGCCCTGTAGAGTTGCTGTGTCAGACTGACCGATGGCAATGAGATTAGAGGGAAGAGAAGCCCTGGGGCCCCAGCGGCTACCTCAAAGGCCAGCAGCGGTTTGTAGCCACCAGCTGCTCCACTGGAGGGAAAGGGGGCAGTCTGTTCCTGTGAAGATCGCAGCCCCCGAAACCTTATGGGGCACCTCTCTCTCTCTCTCTCTGTCCTGTGGGGTCACTGTGAGTCAGATGGACATGATAGCGTGAAAAAAATCAGAGGAGAGAAAGAAAACATGGCACCCCTATTTGATTTTAGAGTTTCCCAAGAGTCCTGGTTATGCCTCACCATCAATTAAGGACGATTATCAATAAACATCATCTTTCTGTAAGCATGAGAGGGGTAGGGTTAGGGTAATTTTTGTTTTTAATTTTTCTGCTCAAGGTCACTGCTTTAGCTGTGGCTGTGGTGGGTCATTCACCCTGTTCAACTGCAGGCCCGGGAGCTCCTGAGTTAGGGCTACAGCTCTTCTTCTCTTGGCTAACAAAGCTACATATGACCAGAAGATGGTTCCTAGACATTCTGAGAGAATCTAAGGTCTTCTCTCCATAGCAAACGTAGTAAACGCCCCACTGCCCTCAGGTCCATTCTCACTTACAGGGAGAGGGCAGAGAAGGCTGAAATCTTTGCAAAAACTGACGGCTGCATCCTGCTCCCACGGAGTTGTCGAACTGCCTGTCTATCAGAGCACCACAGGGACTCCTCCCTACCAGTTAGCTAAGGGTTTCTAGCTACGACGTGGTGATAAGTTCCCTCAGCAAACGAACCCTTCTCTAGGAAGAGAATTTGGTTTCCTACTGTTGTTTCTGCTGTTAATTGTCAACAAGGGGGTTGCTACAGGCAGGTCCTACGCCAGGCTCACAACTGTTCTTCAGTTTGAGCCCATTGTTGAAGACCTCCCTGGTTTGGGCTGCCTTTTCACTTTACCAAGCACGTTGGTCTTCTCCAGGGATGTGTCTTTGCCAACAACATGCCAAGTATGGAGACAAAGTCTTACCATCCTTGTCTCTGGCTGTGTTTCTTAAGAGGGAGATTTGTCTGCTCTTTTGGCAGTCCCTGGAGCTTGACTTCAGCATTCTTCACTAGCACTATGGCTCAAATGCCTCAATTCTTTTTTGGTTTTCCTTATTGAATGTCCAATTTTCACATGCGGTGACTGAAAATAGTGTGGCTAGTTATTTTCAGGTGCAGCTTAGTCCTGAGTTATATCCTTGCTTCTCAACACACCAGATCAAGTCCATATGTCAATATTAGCCCATATGTTCAGTACTAGTCTATAAATTCCTCTTCAGACTCACACAACACATACAATGACACCGAGTGCAAGAAGATCACAGGTCAGTGGGTGGAAAGTTTTGTGGATCCAGTGGCAGTGAAAGCATCTTAGCGCTGGTGTAGGTCTCCAAGTGGCTTCTTCAGCTACAAGACTATGGCTACCTTCAGTTCAGCCCCATGTAGCTTGTCACTAGCAATGTCTCACAGGGAGTGTGTGCCCCACCTCTAGCACGTTATTTATCTCCTTAGCATCTCCAAATGAGGTCATCAAGCTGCGACCGGATCGACAGGCTACACTCCACTGCCTTCACTCTTACTAGTCTCAAGTTGACAACAGATTACGTAACTACCACAAATTATCTTCAGCAAAAGTTTACTTGAATGTGATACTGTGTTTTCCCAAAAATAAGACAGGGTCTTATATTTCTTTTTCCTCAAGACGACACTCTAGGGCTTATTTTCAGGGGATGTGTTATTATTTTTTTGAAGTACAACAATCTACAGTTATTCAAACACAGCTGTCTTCTTCTGGAACATTATCCTAACTCTCCAAACCCTGAATGCAGTCCGAGGCTTCCCGCCTCCCTCTGGTGTCTGTGGGGGGTGGAAGAGGCCCACAGTGCGGAGTAACATGACAGCCACAGTTTTCCTTCTTCCCCCTGGGACACACAACACCTAAAGCGAAACATCCAATCTTCACTTCACTAAGGAGACACTTGGACCTGACGGGGGAAGCTGACCTTGGTCGTGGGGCTGCCCGCACCTCTCCATGATGAAATGCATAGCCACGCCCATCACTAGATCTTATTTTTGAGGTAGGGCTTCCATTGCGCAAATGCTTAGAAATCCTGCTAGGGCCTATTTTGTGGGTAGGTCTAGTTTTTAGGGAAACATAGTATTAATGATTCTTTAATAATTTACGAATTCTTGGGTCACTTTTGGAATGGGAATAAACATGGTCCTCTTCCAGTCGGTTGGCCAAGTAGCCGTCTTCTAGATTCCCTGGCATAAATGAGGGGGTGCTTCCAGTGCTTCGCCAGCTTGTTGAGACACGCCAGCTGGTGTTCCACCAAGTCTGGGAGTCTTTTTTTTCAGCTAATGCCTTCAGAGCTGCTTAGATTTCTTCCTTCAGTATTATGGGTTCTTGGTCATGTGCAAGTGACACTGTATTCTTTCCATCTTCTTTGGATGCTTTCTGCCCTGTTCAATATTTTGTCCATAGAATCTTCACAATCTTACAAATAAAGGCTAGACTTTTTTCTTGAATTTTTTTCAGTTTAAGATATGCTGATGTTCCTTTTTCCTTTTCTAACTCTAGATCGTTGCACATTTCATGATAATATTTTACTTAGTCTTCCTAAGCTGCCCTTTGACATTTTGTATGCAAAAATTTGACCTCATTTTCCCTTTGCGTTAACCACTCTACAACTAAGAGCAAGTCTGACAATGTCCGGCTGTTAGCAGCTCTGGTGAAACCAGCACGCTCTGGGTAAAATACTGGCATTTGAAATACTAACTAGACTGCTTCTAGCATCATAACCACATACAAGACATTAGTTTGACAAACTGAAAGGTAAGTGGGTTTGATCTTGGATAGTCATCTAGTTTGAAAAAATAAATGGAGACTTAGAATAAGGTTAATTGAAAGCAATATTTGACAATACAGTCTGACAATATTTTTAGTTGCAGAAACAAAATGGTTTATAGTTGCGAGGGGGCTGAACCCTGGTGGCGTAAATGGTTGAGTGCGGGACTGCGGCCCGCGGGCTTCAAATCCAGGGGAGACTTCTCAGGAACAGCACTGGGTAGTGCCCACGACCACCAGAGGCAGTGATGCCCCAAAACAAAAAACAACAAAACAACAACAACAAAAATAGTTGTGAGGATTAAGGCCGAAAAAAAAAAAAGTTAGTTGTCTAGTAGGACTGGAAACAATTCTCAAACAGCAGTTGGCAAGGTAAAGCATGAGAGAATAATTTTTACATGGTAAACAACTGAAAAAAATTACAAGAAGATTAACATATGGACCATGTTACATTCAATTACAGTGTCTATAAGTAAAGTTGCACTGGGGCCCCAATTCACACTCCCTTTCGGATTGTAAAAGTGGGGTTGAATGGGTGTGTCTGTATGGCTATTCGAGACTATATGGCTAAGATACTGAGTATGTGGCCCTTAAGAGAAAGAGTTAGCCAGCCACTATGTAAGAGGCTGGCTGGCCTTTCCTAGGAATTACAGTCCACCTTTTAAGACATGTCTTCTAAGACATTCCTTCCAAGTACCTTGTTGTTCTCAGTTTAGTTATAAAATGTCACATATCGTTAATGCCACAACTCAAGGGAAAAGAAAACTGTCATTTTTTTTTAATGGAGTGGCTAAAATAGTGGGATTTTCTATTGTGCCCATTGTGTCCTCTGAGACTATACCAAAAGACCAGAGACCCTCAAGTGGAGGAGTTGAAAGTGGTCCTCTTTGGTAACATTCAAATTGTTGAAAATGCTGAGTTCAAGCAGTAAAGGAAGATGGGTCCTTTAGATTGCAGCAAAAGAAGCATGGTGAATCTACCTGTCAACTTCTTGAAAATTTTCACATCAAGGGATCGAGAATATAATGTGATTAAAGGGATCACGAGGTCTCCACTCCCCCTGGCCAAAGCAGTGCCAGCTTTAGATACTGAGGCTTCACTTCATAAGAGGATTTGGCATTACAGTTCGCACTGGTTTCGTCTGACTAACACACTTCTCTCAGGCACAAGTAAGTCAGACTTTCTGTCGAAGCACAGCTGAGTTGTGAAAGCATGTCACTTCCCAGGTAGGGAGAAAAATGTCCACAACCCCCTGCTATGGGACTGTCACTGAGTCATTTTCAGGGAAGAGAGTGAACTCAACTCAAGAGAGAAAAGCTCACTAGTTTAAGAAAGAAAATCCCTAAGCAGGTGGAGGCTAGGGATCCCTGAGAAGGTCTACTGAGGGAAAGAAAATGGGGTTGCGGCTACCATCTGGGAGAGAAAGCACACTGGGGTCCAATGCCAGACTCACTGTGCAGGACAGGCAAGGAAAAGGGCAGGCAGACTCCTTTGAGTACATCTGACCTGAAAGGAGATGTACGCCCGAAGAGGGACTGACCTACTCAGCGCTCCAATAAAACTCACTGCCTTGAGTTCATTCCGACTTATAGGGACCCATAGGTGGCGCTTTACAGGAGCAAGAAAGCCCACCTTTCTCCCGCAGAGCTGCTAGTGGGTGGAAACTGCTGACCCTGGCAATAGCAGTGCAATGCCTAACCCACCCCACCACCTGCCCTCCTTCCCAGGGTGCTCACAGACTCTGAGTCTCTACAGGAGGAGAAAAGCCTGCTCTCTCCCCCAGAGCAGCTGGAGGCGGGGGCTGGGGGTGGGGGGTGGGGGGTGGGGTGTTGTGAACTGCTGACCTTTTGTAAAAGGGGAAAAAATCAGCCATTACATCAGTTCTTCCTCAAGTCTAACTTATCACGACTTATAGGCGCAGAGTAGGAGATGCTTTATGACTCATGGACACAGCATTCCTTCAAGGAGCAGGAGGGGGCCGGGGATAGAGGAAGACCCCGAGGGCCTTCCGAGGTTGAAGTGAGTGAGCACATCCACCTGCTGAGGGGGCAGCCCATGTGCACTGCACTCCTCCACAAGAAGAGGGAGGGAAAGGCCAAGGCAGGCCACCAGAATGGGTTTCTGGAAGTGGCTTTGAATTAAATGGCCTCTCTGCCTCCAGTAGCAATTTCTTTGTAGCTCCTCAACTCCTGGCTCCCCTCTACAGAAGCAGATCACAAGGTCTTTTCTCCCTTGGAGCTACTTTGGTTAGCAACTGAGTGTTCAACCCCCACCCCACCCCCACACAGGGTTCTTTAACTTATAAGTTCATTGTCCTTGAGTCCATTCCACCTCGTAAGTCAAAAATCAAACCTACTGCCATCAAGTCGATTCTGACTCAATCCTACACAGGATTCTGAAACTGTAAATCTTGATAGGGGCCGACAGCCTATATCTCTCGCCTGCCTGGGGACTGCCTGGCTGGTGGGCTTGTACCACCAACCACAAGAGCTTTCACTCCTATACCCCTCTCGTTGGCTCTAAGTAATTCTGAGTAAGGCCTACTCAGTTTACAGCTTGATTGCTGCTTGAATGAACTATAGCTTAGTTGAATTACAAGTGTATATGCACAACCAAACAATGTGTAGACTTCTTGGGCTACAATTTTCTTTATCTTTGAAATCAAGCAGAAATGACTTCAATGTCTTCTAGCGCTTGTATGACGGAACTTCAAAATGTTCATGGAAGAATTCCATCTTTATTCCATTTTTTCCCCCATGAATGTTAGGAAGTCCCCCTTTCCTTGCATACGTAGCTGCCTTTCCTTTCTCTATAGATAACTGTTTGGGTTACCCCCTTCTAACCTAAGTACAAAAATGTTCAAAATTTTAAAATAATTTTGCCAGACATAATTAATGTTGCTGAATTGTAAATGGGAAAAAATTGAAATGGGAAAGATTGGGTACATTTTTACCAGACATAAAAATTTCACCAAACACACATGACTGTTGGTCTTATTTTATTACATTTGTCTGATAAGCAAAGAGTCCAATGGTCTCTGGCCTTTTCTTTCCTAATTATTCCTGTGTTAGGCGAATTCTATTGCTTCACTCATTATGTATTTTAGGGATTCTTAGAAGTGAGCCATGGTCCTCTAGTGAGCTGCGAACCAAAGTCTGAAGCCACCAGCCACTCAACAGGAGGATGGGGCTCTCTACTCTGCAACGATTTAAAGTCTTGGAAGGCCACAGAGGCAGTCCTATCCTGGCCATGGTCAGAATCGATTTGATGGCAGAGAGTCTGGCTATCTTTGTTACTGCTAACTGCCAGAGTAGGTTCAGACTCACAGAGGCTCAACACACAGCAGAGCAAAACACGATCTGGTCCTGCACCATCCTCACGAGTGCTGCTACGCTTGAGCCACTGTTGCAGCCACTGCGTCAATGCACCGCGTCTCCCTGTCTCTCACTGCCCATCTTCCCTACCGAGGATGATGTTCTGCTCTGGGGCCTGCTCTCTCCTGACAGTCTCACCCCTCTCACCCTTCCCAGGGGAAAGGAAAGGAGGAAACTAGGGTAAAAAGATCTCCAGTAGAAAATAACATAAAAATATCCCTGGAGTTCATAGAGACAAAGGGACAGAGAATATCTGTTGAGGCAGGAAAGTTAAACATGTCCAAAGTATGTAAGAAGTCTCTCCATCCTTGCCTCTCAGGAGCACTATGGCTACACTTCTTTCCAAGACAGACTTGTTTGTCCCTCTGGCAATTCATGGGACTGTTAATATTCTTTGGCAGCCCTTTATTGCTTTATTTTATCCTTTGAGCTTTATCTGAATTTGATGTTTTCTCTTGAACTGATTCAGTATTTTGTACCATCTAATCTACTGTTCACTAACACCTTCAGTCTTTTTTGTTTGTTTGTTTTTGTTTTTTGTTCTGTTTTGTTTTGTTTTGGGCATCACTGCTCTCTGGTGGTGGGAGAAGGAGGCCCAGCCCCACTGCTGGAATTGAACCTCCGTCCCACTGGGCCGCAGTCCCGCGCACAACCACTATGCCACCAGGGCTCAGCCCAACACCTTCAGTCTTGAGTTTGGCAACCATTTAAAAATGATTTTAATTCTTTCTGATCTCAAATTGTTATATCCTTGAGACTAACTAAGTTCAAGAGGTGCAATGTCTTGTTGACTGATTCTTGTAGTAAGAGCAATTGATCGACAGTTTCTATTCTTCTGGGCAATCCCTATCATCTTAGCATTAAAATCTTTTTACTTATTGAAGCTCCCCAATCTTGAGAATAGCCACACTTCACTGGGTTTTCGTTTCCTTCAGTCTATTGTATTTTTAACTGAGTTACTGCTAACCAGAGATCTGGCCTTCAAGGTGAAAACTACACAGTATTATCTCTTGCTCCCAACTACATAGAATTTGCCACCTAAGCGTTCTTGATTTTATGTAGAACATGCCTACTAACTCTGGCCTCTGTACACCAAGTCCACTGCTGCTGTTTCACAGAAACCCTCCACCTCCACTGCTTGGTCTTAGTTTGTGAAGACTTCAAACCCACCTTCCAGATTTCTGCCAGAGTTGGCATTCTAAAAGTTCACAAATTTCCTGTTAGTTCTCTATGTGAATAAGGTAAGATTCAGATACTCCTGCTTATCATATAAAGTTCTTCCTGACCTGACTGTACCCGGTAGAGAAAGAGTCCATTTTCCCATACTGACCTTACTATCTTCAGATACATCAGACCCTATTTTAAGATCTTGTGTTGTATTATGGTGCTCCTTCTTCCTAAAATGGAATTACCAAACTTTGTCACTTAAGGACTTCTGGAATATTACCAGAAATGCAGCTCAAGCTTTACCTCCACAGTGATACCCCCTAGCTGTCAAACTAGTCACTCCTGTCTGGTGGGCACCTCCGTTTCCATGCAAGGGCCTTCAACAAAGCGTATTATGATGTCTCAGCTTACTCATCACAATTGACATGATTTCCTTAAAGAGAAAAGACATGCCTTTTACTTATATATGTTATCTTTATATAATATGTATATAATATGTGCATTACCATTATAATTCTAATGTGGAACATAGAGTCTAACGACAAAGTCGCAACACCACATATACTTGTTGATGAGTTAACTAATAGTCATCCTTGGTTATCCTGTGTGCCTAAGGCAAGAAAACTGACAGCAAAATCATTTGCAGCATCCAATCAAAATGTGATGTTGTCCTGTCTGCCCTTCTTAAGACAAAGCTACCACTCTACTCTTTTTTGGTCCATGTCTTCAAAGGTTCTAGAGGACTGTGTGGGAATGTAAGAAAGCAATAGCAGCTACACCACAGAGATGGACAGAAACACCCTTTACAGGAAAAAGGAGAGAAGGAAACAAGGGTAAAAAGACTGCCAGCAGAAAATAACATAAAAATATCCATGGAGTTCATAGAGACAAAGGGGTGCGGGGTGGGGGGAAACAGAATATCTGTTGAGGCAGAAAAGTTTTTTAAAAAAAGGAGGGATGAATATGCTGTTCTACATTTCATTAAAAGACGTGATAAGTGAAGGAAAGTGACATAGGATGTAAAAAGAATTCTGTGATTTCCTGCAAATCTACTCAATAAAGTACAAATGATCTGAGGTATCTTAAGTATCTTATAAGGAATGCCATGGTAGCACTAGTGGGTAAATATTGGAGTGTTAACCATAAGGTCAGCAGTTCAAAGCCACTAGAAGCTCCCCTGGAGAAGGGTCAGGCTATCTGCCTCTGTGAAGACTGACAGCTAAAAAAAAAAAAAAAAAAGACTGACAGCTTTGGAAATCCTATACAGGATCGCTACGAGTCGGAATTGACGAGATGGCAGTGAATTTTCAGTTTGGCATTTTCTAAGTGGAAAAAAAAATGTTTTTTTTGAAAGAGGGAAGTGAAAAAAAAAAAACTTGCCAGCAATCATGTTAATCTATGAATGTTTTCCCAAAATAGATATTCAAAACCCACCCAAATTCATGTAATGAATCAGAACCTCCCCTACATCCATCCATGCAGAGGTCCCCTGGTGGTTCTAGTGCACGGTCCAGTTTGGGAAGTGCAGCTCCCAGACCCAGACTCAAACCCCACGGCTATCCACCTTCTCTGACCACAGGGAGGTGCCCCAGAGAGCGGACACAGGCTTGCCAGAGCTTACCTCAGCGAGCTCATCTCTGTTTTCTGGTGAGAAGAGTCATCAGAGGCGTGGTCAAGTTTCTGCGCTTGGTGCTTTAACTTGTTCTCTAGGGCCTCGATGGTCTCGTTCATTGTGAGTATTTTAGACTTTAAGTCACAGTTTTCATTTTCAAGCTATAATTTAAATGTAAAAAATTAATAGGCATCTCCCCCTCCCTTAGGCTATTTTTAATACTATGTCTGGAAGAAACTAAAGAAATAAATTAGACTTACTTAAAAATATACTAGAAGTCATGATACACTATAAGGTCCAGATGTTGGACTAGGCATATACATTTATTGCTTCCCCATAGGATCATTTAAATGAATGGAGAAATACAAAATATATTCAGCCTCTAGACCAGAAGAACTAGATGGTGACCAGCTGCCACTACTACCATTCTGACAAGGACACGATGGCATGTCCTTAATAGAACAGCATAAAAATGTAACAAAAGAAAACTTCTTAAAAAATAAGTACAATTAGAAACTACAATAAACCCAGGAGACTACTCAAATAAGATCCCCTTTGAATCTGGCCAGAAGCAACTAACAGGGGCTTACCATTCAGTCAAATAATAGATCGGTTTATAAAATAAAAACTATCACTGTAAGTAATACCTCTCTTAAACACTCAGCTACGAGAGTCACAGGTCAATATTTACCCCAAGGTAAAGAAGAGAGGGAAAGGGCAGCCAGATCAATGGAACAGAACAAATAGAATGGGATTCATAAAAATGTTGACATTGTGGAAGCTCCTCTAATCGATGTTGTGAGACACTTTTGCATTAAAAATGTTAAATCAGAACTTAATTTTGCTGTGGAAATGTTAATCCCAAATACATATTATATAAGAAAATGATTCCACCAACATCTAATTACAAAAAAAGTATATATTTTTAATAGCAACAAAAGTTGGTAGGGAAGCCACTAGCTGACCCCAAACTTGGAAAAATCAGTGATTACATAAGGTTGAGTGGACTGTGAGCAGACAGGAAAAAAAAGAGCAGAAGAGACTGTCACTTGAACAAAAAATGGGCAAGACCTGTACAGAGAAGCCATAACAAGTTTCTGATAAATATAAGCAAGCTCCTGGCTTACAGTAATGACAAGGAGGCCTGGGACACAGAGGGTTAATAAGCTAACTCCAGAGGATTCCAGATGCGGCCCCATGGCTTTAAAGGGTAATGGAAGGCACGCACTGCTCTAGGACAGCAACACGACTAGGTTGTAAATATACCAAGTCTTTCGCTAAATAGTTAGAAAATAATTTGTGATTCCAACAAAAATTGAAAAGCAGTTTATTTTAAGAAGGAATGGCTTAGATGCGATAAAGGGATCCAAAACATTATTGGGGAAAAGGGGAAAGAAAGAACATGGGAACTGGTTTCCTGAGTGATCAAAGCAAACTAGAAAGCAACTGTCATTTAAAGAGTGGGAATTCCACAAGCAAACATTTGAAATTGCATAGTGGAACAATAGGATTTACACATGTAAACGCAGAAAACTTAGGAGTATGTGAAATTTTTTTTTTAAAAAGGCAGAGGAAAAAATAAGACAGATAAGTGTCGCTTGGAAGGCACCAGATGAGCTGGTCTAATTCATATTAAAAATAAGTTCCAGATAAGATGCTTATCTATGTAAAATTTCACGACTAAGAAAGCTTAGTCCAAGGCTATTTGGCAGTGATTTTTCCTGGGAATGCCATTACAGTGGCTGGAAAGAAACGGAAAGGTGGATGCATCTGAGGATTGGAGAACATAAACGTAGAGGAGTGCTTTGGGGAAGACAAAAAGCAGGCAGTAAAGTGACTCAGAATCGAAAAAATATTGACATTTTGGACCAGATATTTATCTATTTTCCCCAGATATTTCTTTTACCTTCTCCTTAAGAAGTGACAAGTCTCCAGCCATCGTTTCCTTAAATAACCCAAACTCATTACTAACAGGTCAAGCCCAACTCACAGTGACCCTAGGGGATAGGGAGAACGGCTCCAGTGTTCCCAAGGTCATAGGACTTATGGATAGAATACTCGTATCATACTAATGGAAGAGCCCTGGCAGCACAATGAGTTAAACCTTGAGCTGGTGACTAACTGAAAGACTGATGGTCTGAAGCCACTAGCTGCTCCCAGAGAGAAAGACAAGGCTGTCTGCTCCTGTGAAGACTTAGTCTCAGAAACCCACACAATAGTTCTACTCTGTCCTACAGGGTCATTATGAGGCGGAATCGATCTGATGGGGCGTGGTTGATGTGATTTTGGCTTTAATCTTTACAGAAACTGATGTTACATCTTTCCCCCACGAAACAGTTATTGAGGTCGAAGAGCCAAACTTTTTGTTAGCAGCTGGGCACCTATCCATTAAGAAGAACTGATCCCGGTTGAGAATCAGTTATCTAAAATGATCACTGAATGGAACACCAATATGCAGCCACTCACTTGTCCAGCAAAGGCTCTACGTTTGGAGGCACAGTGTGGAGGGCAGGGGCTAAGAGCACAGTCAAATAAGGAATGTTGCTGAGTCTCTATGCTGGGATCCTTAGAACGCCGACGTTTCCTACGGTGTTCTGCAAAATACTCTTTCAATTAAAAACGCAACAAAAATGTAAAGACAAAACCAACCAACAACTAAAACAAAGAAGGGCTAAAGGATAGAATTGAGGGAATGACCCCAAAAAGAGAAGACAACCAGAGATAGAAAATAAGGACGAGTAAGAACTGCGGACAATTTTCCCATGAGGTCTGAAATCAACCAAAGCTCTAGCAGGAGAAAATGGGGAACAAACTCTTCTAGACACAATGGATTAAGAAGCAGAATGCTAGCAGACATTAATAAGTTAAAAGCTAATGGAAAAGAGTCGTTATGTTTTTAGTACAAATAATTTCCCAATCTAGATTTCTATAGACCTAGCCATATCATAAGTCAAGTATGAACGTTGAATAGCCATGTCCAAAGTCCCATGCTCTCAGGAGACCAGTTCCTGGAGAGGCGCATCATGCTTGATAAAGTTGAGGGGCAGCAAAAAAAAAAGACAAGGTCCCTCTACGAGAATGGATGGACACAGTGGTTGCAACAATGGGCTCAAAGGTAACCAGGATTGTGGGGATGGTGCAGGACAGGGCACAAGGTGGCCAGTGGTCAGAAACAATCCAACACTGAGCAACAGAACACACACACACACACACACACACACAAAATCCAATGTTGTGGTTTCTTAGGGAATGACTGTACCAGAACGAAATCACAAAGAATAGGAGAAGCATGGGATCCGACCTGGAGAAGGAGAAAGGAAATCTAGGATAACAGCTACTGAGAAAACAGGATCACAAGGGAGCAGAAGAATGGAAAGCCCAGGAAAGGATTCTTTTTATATAGGAAAAAATGAAGCAGCTATGTCTCTATGTATTAAAAATATATTTTTGGCTGCAGGTGGCAGAGATGTTGAAGCATTTGGCAAAAATTAGTGTAACTGATGAAAACAAGTAAACATCAAAAACAAAACAAAACAACTTATTACATTCAGGAAAAAGAAGCTTTACAAGAAAAAAAGGAAAAGAATCACTGAAACACTTAGCCGAGAAGTGACTAGCTGTAGGTCAAGACAGTACAAATGTCCCCCACTAACCAAACAAACCCAACTGAGCAGCCCCATATGACGGGCTGAATTGCCCCCAGGAGTTTCCCAGACTGCAACTCATTATGTGAGTCGAAAGCCTCATCTTTCTCCCTCGGGGCAGCTGGTGGTTTTGAACTGCTGACCTTGTAGTTAAGCAGCCCAACGAGTAATCACTATGCCAACAGGGCTTCCCCTCTACAAATAGAGTAAGCAAAATATATAATAAAACTGTGTTTAAGTAATAGGGAGTGCAACACGGAGGAATGCTACACCATCACCACCCATCAAGGAATGCCACTGAATGTTGCTTATTTAAGTCAATAAAGACTAGCAGTATGTATATAGGAGCCCTGGTGACAAAGTTGGCTGCTAACCACCAGGTCAGTGGTTTGAAGCCAGCAGTCACTTTGCAAGAGAAAGAAAGAGAAGGCTGTCTGCTCCCGTAACAGTCAAAGTCTTGGAAATGCTACAAAGCAGTTCTGCCCTGTCCTACAGAGCTGCTGTGAGTTGGAACTGACTAGATGGCAGAGAAATTCACTTTGTTTTTTAAGCCGAATATACACATTATTCAGAAACAGGATGGTAAATACCTGCAGAAAGAGCTGGAAAGTTGAAGATAACAGCTTTGAGAACAAGGAAGGTGACAAAGGAACTTTTTTTTTTTTATGACAAAGGAACTTTTTTGTATTAAAAAACCTTGCAGAATTTTAGGTAGCCCCTGTATAAATACTAGCACATGGTTTAAAAAAAGTACATGTAGAAAATTTACAAACCTATGAGTCTGTCTATCACCTGGCTTTTAAAAAACCCATACAAAATCTTTGAGGCTACTTGTGAACAGATCTCAGTCCCCCCAACAACCAGGGCCCACAGTATCCACTGCTCTGTATCTTGCATTTTTCATTCATTGCTTTCCTTTAATTACCACACTTGTTTTGAATCACTACAAATACACTGTTTAATCTGCATTTTCTCAAACATCATGTATGTAGAGGCATATTACATATTTGTTCTGTCATTTACATGATCTTTTCACTGATGTACATCCCCAGGTAAACATGGCCACATGTTTGTTTAGGCCAGAGGTTGGTAATCTTTTTCTGTTAAAAGCCAGAGAGTAAATATTTTAGGTTTTCTCACTACAGATGTGCTGCCAACACAAAACAGGCATGGGCCTGATTTAACAGAGTGAGGCGGAGATTCTGGGAAGTACTGAGGCGCAAAAATAGGAGGGAGGCCGCGTGTGGCACCAGGATGATACTCTGCTGGCCCCATCTATGGTATTTAACTAGAAACTAAACCACTGTCTCCACTAAAATGATTTTAAAAATAATAATAAATAAATAATAGAGCTGTAAGAGACCCCAATAAAAATGATCCTGTTAGTACACAGGTTCATCAGATGAAGAAGTTCCGTCCTTTCCCTAATTTGCTAAGAGTAGCTTTTTCAGAAGGGGCCCAGGAGGCAGAACAGTTCAAGCTCTGAGCATTCAAGCGGTTAACTGAAAGCTGGTGGTCTGTATCCACCAAGCGGCTCTGCAGGAGAGACATGACAAGCTGACAGCCAAGAAAACCCTCTTGAGCAGTGTGACTCCGTCCTGGAGTAAGGGACGCAACCGTCCAGCACCCGGCTGAGTCTTTATAACGGGAAACTGAACGTTGAATCAAGGATGTTTTCCCTCCGTGTATCAAAATGAGTATGTGCTCTTTATCTGAAGTGAATGAACGCTGTGAGATTTCGGAGGTGCCTTCTGTGAAAGGCTCAACTTGATCTCAAGGTTTTGTTCTTCTCTACACATTGGGTTTGCTTGCTCCTATGGCTTTTAGCTTTAGCTACACACCATGTGGTTACATGGCCTGTACACATTCATGAAACTCTTGTCTAGTGCTTTATTATGTTGCTCTCACAAAGTAATTTAGAGTATTTCCTTCCCACCTTTTTTCACTCTGGAATGTTTTGGCATAAGACTGGAATTGCAATTTCAATGTTGGTACAATCTACTGCAAATCTAGACCCAATAACATTCTTTGTTGGAAGACTTTTTTAATTGCAGCTTGAGAGATGAGGAAAGAGAAAACTACCAAAGGCTGTGGGCAGTTCCTGTTCCCATTAGCCCATGGAAACCCTCTTAAAAATCAAGAGGAAAGAGGTATTTTGTCTCAGTAGTGGGATAAAAAGAACTCAAGAATAATTTCTACTCTGGTCACACTGAAGAAGACTCAGAAGAAAAACAGGAAGGGAGTGAGTCTGAACTTCACTGCATCACAGAACAATGTTCAAGTACAAGAATACAGACTGGGCTGAGCCCCGGTGGCGTAGTGGTTGTGCGCGGGACTGCGGCCCACTGGGACGGAGGTTCAATTCCAGCAGTGGGGCTGGGCCTCCTCCTCCCACCACCGAGAGCAGTGATGCCTCAAAAAAAAAAAAAAAAAAAAAGAATACAGACTATCCAGCAGGCAAGAAGGTAAAAGTCACATAGTCTAGCATCCAATCTGAAAGCAGTAGGCATGCAAAGGAACAAAATAACAGGGCCCATAATGAGGAGAAATGTAAATCATTTTTTAAAATGACTGGCAACAGAAATAATAGGCAAATGGAAGTTACTTTAACTATAGTCCATGTGTTCAAGAATTGAGAGGAAAACTGACCAGGTAGAGGTATCCAAAACTTGGAGAAAAAAAAAAAAGACTGAAATCGGTTTTGAAGAAAGCAAATCTTGGATGATTAAAATTATTTTAAAAGCTGGATGGCTTTAAAAAAAAGCTGGATGGCTTTAATAGATTAGACATAAGCAGGAGAAAACTTAGTAATCCTGAAGACATGGTAAAAGAAACAAGCCAAAATAGAAACAAATGAGAGAGAAAATTCGGAGGGACCCCACACAGACTACGGTATCAATGAGCTGAGAGACTACGTCAAGAAGCCTGATGGGTGGGCAATGTGAGTCCTAAATGGTAAGGAGGAAGAAAATGACAAACATATTTGAAGGCATAATAGCTGAAATCATTCTAAATATGGTGAGAATTATAAACAGGCAAATCCAAGAAGTTCAATGAATTCCAAATTTAAGAAGCATGTAGAAAACAGCATGTTGGAGCATCAATAGTAGTACAGAGGGAAACAAAACAAAGGGAAGCAGTACATGATGTACAGAGGGAACATGGAGAAGAATGGCAACAGATTTTTCCTGGGAAGTAATCAAAGCAGAAGACAGTGAAGTCTGTCTGATTTCAAAGAAGGAAATGCCAGCCTAGGATTCTGTAACAAGAAAAAGCAGAATTTAAAAAATAAAGGAAAAATTAAGTTTTCCCTATATCTCATATATGATTAAAGTCATGTTAGGACTTTGCAAACAATGATATTCGAAAATGTTTCTAAAACACAGATATTCCCAGATTCAGTAACTATCAAGTCCTACCATAATTGTTTCAATTATTTTTGCTCTTTGCTTGACCAAAATCCCAGTAAGCAGCACACATGCAAACAAATTCATATAGCTTTTCACTGCAATGCTGTTTCTAAGTGCCAAAACAAAACAAAAAAATCCCCCAAACGTAAAGCAACAGATAGACTTGTGTGTCTAGAGCCACTTGTATCTCCTTTGTCTCAAGTTGCACTCCAACTTATTGTTGATGCTGTTTTTCTACCTCAGGTTGCTTTCCCAAAGAGGAACTCAATTAGTCCAGAGTCAGTCAGCTGGGAATCTGGGGAGTTAATGGCTCTGGAGTAACTCTTCCTTGTGAAAAGCAGGAATGAGGCCTGGTGGCGTAGTGATTATGTGCAGGACTGCGGCGGCCTACAGGGTTGGCGGTTCAAACCCAGCAGCAGCTCTCTAGAAGCAAGGCTGGGCTTCCTACTCCCACCAGGGGACAGTGATGCGCACACACGCACACACACACACACACACACACACAAAAGCAGGAGTAGGCAGGTAAATGCTCTGGTTCTCAGAGGGACCAAGGAATGGCGATTCAGTGGTCCACAGCAGTACCCCAAACTCCCACAAACTCACTGCTACTGAGCGTGTTCCCACTCAGTGACCTGCCACAGAACTGGCGAGAACTGCCACTGTGGGTTTTCACGACTGGAATACTTTACAGGAGTAGAAACCATATTCTGATCTCAGTCTGAGACATAAACCAATCAACACACATACACACACACAAACCAATAAATAAATAAATAAAATAAAAACCAATACACAGTCTTTAACAGGACAAACACAGAACTCTGTACTGAGCTGCAATGAAGTCCCACGACAGAAGGGGGAAATGGCCACACATACTGCATCGCCCCACTTGTGATAAAAAGGAATCAATACTGGGATATGTAAGGGGAAATCCTGGTGCACAGTGAGCTAAGTCATTGGGCTTCCGACCCCAAGGCTGCCTGTTCAACCCCGACTGTTGCTTCCTGGGAGAAGCATTGAGCTATCTGATCCCCCAACATCTACAGCCGTGGAAATCCAGGGCAATTCTACCCTGTGCTACAGGCTCACCATGTGTCAGAATGGACCTCAGGGCATGGGGGTGAGGTGAGTGGAGAAAGGAAAGTAAGGGAGAAAAGACTGAAGTTGTTGAAGAGGTGCAAGTCTGCTTCCCTACGGATTTACAGCCTTGAGTTCTACTCTGTCGTATGGGGTCAATGTGAGTCAGAATCTACCTGATGGTGGTGTTTTGATTTTCTTTTTAATGTGTATGGAGTCTGTGCATGTATGTGTACACACACATGTATATGTTAAATAAATGCATTGAAAAACGCTGGCAAAGGGGCTGAGCCCCGGTGGCGTAGTGGTTGTGCGCGGGACTGTGGCCCACGGGGTTGGAGGTTCAATTCCAGCTCCCAGGAGCAAAGGCTGGGCCTCCTATTCCCACCACCTGAGGACAGTGATGCCTAAAAAAACAAAACAAAACAACAAAAAAAAACAACGCTGGCAAAAACCAAACCAAATTGCTTAAAATGCCATCCTTAGGGAAGGCAATCAGGAATAACGATGGGTTTGCACTTTTTTTTTTACTCTATGTCATTCTTAAGAATAATAGGCTGAGCCCCGGTGGCGTAGTGGTTGTGCGCGGGACTGCGGCCCACTGGGATGGAGGTTCGATTCCGGCTCCCAGGAGCAAAGGCTGGGCCTCCTACTCCCACCATCAGGGCAGTGATGCCAAAAAAAAAAAAAAAAAAGAATAATAATCACTAACATCTAGTTAGTGCTTCCAACATGCCAGGTGCCCTACTAAGTGTTCGTATGGATTCATGAATATCCCCCCTAGGTGAGAGAGAGAGAGACAGACAGACAGACAGACAGACAGACAGCAGTTTCCCTGTTGGGAGGAGGTGACAGAGCAGGAGTCTGAATGCAGGTAGGCAGTGCTCATGGCACACATGCTGCAGCACTGTCACACACACACCTAGGGCCTTGGCGACACTGGACTGCTACTCACAAGGCCTGCAGTCCCCCAGCAGCAGGCTCTCTGGGAGGGAGAAAGCCGGGCTTGCTACTCTGGAGATCACTTACAAACTTGGAAACCTGCAGGGCAGCTCTGTCCTGTCCTATGGGGTCACCATGAGCCAATATTGGCTCCATGCAGTGAGTTGAGCTTCTGGTCTGGTTACACAGCTTCCCGAAGCATGCAATATTGTCATTTAAAAACATGTAGCACATTAAAATTTAATTGAAAGCAAATAACACAATATATGCCCACACAATATACCCCAAACCGAATTTGATAAGTTACCTGGTGATTAATACATGACAAATGCTCAATAGTATGCTCTAATTCCGATTTCCCCAGAAGACTCTTTTCCTGGAACTTCTGAAAGAGAATTTTATTTATTTATTAATCATGTATGTCAGATAATAAAACAATAATCAAAGGGATGCAAATCTACAGTATAGTAATATCACATTTTATTTGTCTTGTCACATAGAAATGTTGACAAAGAATCATTAGGCATTTATAAGAACAAGTATTCTTTTGTTTTGTTTTCAGCAAAACTGAAATGGAATTGGGAGTCTTTAGTGATAAACATGTTCACCTCAAACAAACTTAAAAAAACCCCAAACCCCACACATTTTTGTTGAGCAGACACGGTAGAGTCTCATCATTGATAGGCTCTCGGTCCCTACATGACAGTAGCAGAAAACAGATGGCAATGGACTCAGTTATGGCGACTGAGCTAGACGAGCCCATTAGCACAACTACAAAGGGAAGTATTGGCAAGTTAAGTGTCAAACTCAGAGTGGCCTCACGAGAGGAACTGGGCCAGAGGAAGGAAGATGAAGCTAGACAGACAGCACACAGAATGCTGTGTGGCCAGAGAGTGGGGTTCCAAGGGTCAAGAGGACAAACCCTCCAAACTTGCTGTGGAGAAAGCTGGATTTGGCAATACAACTCAGTGCTCACTGAGAGGCTTTCAACTGAGGCTTTATATTGGTACCTATGGTATTGTGCAAAAATAAATATTTCCAGAAAAAGACCCCCCAAATTGAGATGAGTTTCTAAAGATATCTGATGTTTAGATTTTTTTGGGGGGGTGGGGTGGACAATTACTGCTCTCTGGTGGGAGTGGGAGGCCCAGCCTTGCTCCTGGAGAGGTGCTGCTGGATTTGAACCACCAAGCCCGTGGGCTGCAGTCCCGCTCTCAACCTCTACGCCACCAGGGCTCAGCCCCTGATGTTTAGATTTTATGAAAGTTACAAAGTATTGCTAATCAGGTTCCAGTTAATACGCACTCACTCAAAATACTCACTGCCATTGAGTCAATGCCAACTCACGATGAACCTACAGGACAGAGTAGAACCGTTCTGGGGTTTCTAAGAGATCTCCTTTTCTTTGAGCCCAGGAGTTCTCTGTGGGAATAGAAAGCCTAAGCTTTCTCCCTAGGAGCCACTGGTAGTTTGGGACGGATGGTCTTGTGGTTAGCAGCCCAACACAGAACCACTATGCCAGCAGGGCACCCTAAGACATGCATAGTGGCTACAGGTCGGGCTGCTAACCGTGAGACCAGCCATTGTAACCACCAGTGGCTACTCGGGAGGAAGGAAAGGCTTTCTACTTCAAAGAGGGGAAATTCTGCCCTATCCCACAGGCTTGCTGTAAGTCGGCATCAACTCGATGACAGTGGTGCTTTTTTATGAGTGGGTATATGTATTACTTGGAACCTTATTGTACAGGTAAATCTACATGTATGCACTAAAATGTTTAAACACGTCTCTGCAGGGTGAATGGCTGCCGATAAATTTTCTCAGTGATGTACTCGTCTTAGTCTTGTTAGGGTGGCTTCAAAGAAGGTTCAATCAACCATGGGTTCCGAAGAGATCTTAGAGGCGGCCAGGGCAGCCCAGACGGCTTTGCTAATGGTGCTTGGGGAGTTCCAAGGGGGTAATCATGATAGGTTTCTTAAAGGTCATTGGATGATCACAGGGATCTATTATTACAAAGGTTTCAGAAAATGTTAAACTGAACTGGTGAGAAAAAGGGTAGGAGAGCAGTGCTGAGGAATTTGTTGTCCACCACGGCACTGCACCTGCTCACTCTTTGCTGGGCCCTGGTGTCAGAGTGGGTTCTGAGTTGAGCTGCTAACCCTAAGGTCCGTAGTTGGAAGTCATCAGCTACTCCTTGGGAAAAAAAGGAGGCTTTCTGGGCCTATAATAGCCTTTATAGCCCACAAAGGCAGCTTCATTTGGACTTGATGGTAGGAAAGTTCATTCTTTAAGACCAACAGAAGCTGTCTGTTCTATGAGAATTTCATTGGAAATCTTATGCCAACTGCCTGTACCCCTGGATCTTATCTCCTTTAAACTTTCTTGTTCCCCAAACTCAAAGAACATACCAAAAATAACACAATTTGAGCCCCTTGAAGATGGCAAACTGCCATTCTGACATGTTGTCAAAGAGCTCAGAATTCTTAGAGAAGGGTTAAAAACAAAAATAACTTACTGCCTTACTGCCACTAATTCTGACTCAAAAATAGCCCTATAGGGCAGGTAGAATTGCCCTTGTGGGTTTCCAAGATGGTAACTCTTTACAGAAGTAAAGAGTTTTTCTCATGCGGAACACCTGGAAACACCTAACGGTTTCAAAATTCTAACTTTGTGGCTATCAGCCCAGCGAGTAACGACGAGGCCACAGGGAAGGGTTAGAGAGATATGCTTAGACCTGGATTAGGTTGTCAAAAAACAATAGCTTCATATATTGATATTTTAATCATGATTATTTAACCTCATACATTAGGATCAAAGAGTCACTTGATGTAAGTTTTATTTAATCACTCCACCGAGATAAATTGTGTTCAGAATATATACCAAGCACCAAGCAAAATACTAGAAAGGAAGTACAAACTGTGCTGCATGAATACTGGGTTCTAGAGAAAGGAGCCCTGCTGGCACCAGGCTGCTCATCTGCTGAGCATAAGGTGAACAGTTCGAAGCCACCCTGAGGTTCTGCAAGAGGTAGACCTGGAAAACCTGTCCCTAAGAAATCCTTTGGCACCATTCTACTCTGTCCTATGATGTTGCTGTGAGTCGAACACTGACCCCTTGCTGAAAATGGCTGACAAGTCAGCACCAACTCACGGCAGCCTCCTGTGTGCACCAAAATGAAACCCTGCCCGCCCGCTCTGCCCTCTCCATAAGCTGCTACCGCTGAGCCCGTTGCTGCGATCGCTGGGTCAATCCACCTCACCGAGTCTGCCTCCTCTTCCCTGACCCTCCACTTTATTTACCAAGCATGACACCCATCTCCAGTCCCTCGTGATAACATTCCCAAGGAGAATCAACATGTTTGCCTCTAAGGAGCATCTGGCTATACATTTTGAACACAGATTTGTTCTGTTTTCTGGCAGCACATGGGATACTTGATATTCTTTGTCAGCCCAATTCAAAATTCCTATCTTCCTTATTCATTGTTCAACTTCCAGGTGTATAAGAGGGACTGAAAATACCATGTCTTGAGTCAGGCACACCTTAGCTCTTAAAGTGACCTGGTTCCTTTTTAGTACTTTCAAGGGATCTTTTGCAGCAAATCTGTCCAATGAAATTACTCATTTGATTTCTGGACTGCAGTTCCCAGGGTTGATGGCAAATCCAAGTAAAATCAAATCCTTGACAAATTCAATCTTTTCCCCATTTATTGTGATGTTGCTCATTGACCCAGCTGTGAGCATTTTGTTTATGCTGAGGTGTAGTCTCTGGTGAAGTGCAAATACTTGTTACAGTTCTTCTATCCATAGTTTTTGCCACTCTCCCCATGTGACATGCATGCAGGATGTATGAAACGCTAGCGGACTGGTTGATGTTGCCACTCCATTGGGTATAAAGTGACCTATTTATATGCAAGCAGGAACAGAGAATACCCTGGCCAGTACGAGGAAAGAACCAGCAGTGACGTACGTCTGAGAGAACCTTGCATGGAGAGGCTACAAAGGAGCAGCACCAAGACTATGAGACAGAACCAAGGAGTGGCAGAGAGAGCAGAGGGCTGAGCGGTGGGCTTCCTGGCCCGGAGAATGAATAAAGCTGAGTACTATGGGACAGGAGGAGAGCTTGCAGAGTGGAGTGCCCGTTGGGCATTTATCAGTGCCAGAGGAGCTTCAGAACACTTGTTTGAGGAGTGATAAGGGCAGGGGACCATGTGACTCAAAGGGCAGGGACCAAGGCGAATGTATGCCAGAGAGGAGGTGCTTCATTCTCCCCCTTTTTCTCCCCCTCCCCAAGAAGTTCAATTTTTATTTGGTGGGCACAGACAGCACAGGGCATAGGGCTACCAAGGTCTTCATGAATGCAGGGCCTGCCACTTGGCCAAGGGTGCACAGTTAGGGATGCAGTTGAACCCACAGCCATATAGGATGAGGCGCTTCTCAGCCACCATGTCCTCTCATCCATCCACATTAAACTTGATGGAGCCCCACTTCTTGGAGAAGTGGATCTCCTGGCACCCAGGGAAATTAACTTGACCCTGTGTAAGGCCTCAGTCACACGCTCCTTGGCTTGACGCTTGCGGCTGATGGGTGTGGTGACCTGACCAAATGCGACTTCGAGCCACTCTGCTTTGGGGTTTCCCAGCAGCACCTCTCAGCAGTTTGGAGCTAGGGTAGGGGAAGCAGAAATTAGCCAGGCCAGAGCAATCAAAAAGCAGTAACGGGTCATCTCCAAGGTCCCTTAGGGTAGTCTGTGCACACCCACAGAATGCAGACACTAC
>PVJH01012287.1:0-65073 GCA_004026705.1 Nesogale talazaci
ATGACTTCGATGAATCAAATAATGTGGGAAAGTCCACCAGCAGTACAGGTGTGGGGAGAGAAGGGTGAGGAGGGCAGATCCCCACAGGACCTTTCAAGAAACAGAGGGCCAGTTCCAAAAATAGCCCCCTCCCTCTGCACAGGTGGTGGGTTGTCTCTTCACCATTGCAGAACTCTGCCCACCTACTACTGGTTACTACGGCACCTCTCGACACCTCCCCCCCACCCCCCCCCCCCCCCCCCCCCCCCCCCCCCCCCCCCCCCCCCCACCTCCCCTCCCGCCTCAGCCGTCAACCTAGACAGACGCATCTTCCTCTTTCTAGCCTGCTTGCACCTCGAAGCCTTCCCTCACCCTTTGTACCCTCTCCCCAAACGTCATACTTATTATTAGAAACAGAAGATTTTTACAGAAGATTTAATGGGGAGTATTTGCCTTTTTAAAATTTCACATAATTCGTCTTCGGTTGGTCTGTTCTTCTCCCAATTGCCCGGAAACGGGTCATTTCCACTCTCTCTCCTTTAGCTACAAAGTCTCTAATCTAAAACACCCATCTTTTGATAGTTGAGGATAATGTATTCTGTTCTCATTTTATATCAGGGCTTAGAACTCATTCATTCTCATTCAGTCCCCTGATGAGAATTTTATTTTCACCCCAGATATACTGAATCATATACCTTTTAACAAGATCCCCAGGTGATTCATTTCAGTTATTTATTTATTTCCTTTCCAGAACCATTTCAAATAATGTCTATAGTGTCTCTGGTACATTTGAATCTGTTGGGGGAAGAATGGATCCATAAACTTTGGTACATATACAACACAATGCATTGTTAAAAAATAACTGTGAAGTACTTTATGACATGGATTGATTTGGAAGACATTAGGCTGAATGAAGTCTGTCAACTACAAAGGAGCAAATATTGTTTGAGACCATTGTTATTCTAAAAATCAAAGATTTGCATACCAAAAGAATCAGATTTTGATGATTACCTGGAAGGAAAGGAATGGAGGGAAAGGGAAGCAATAGGCTAAAAGGTAGACTGTTGTTGAGTGAAAGGGGAGATGATATCCTACTAGAGGGAACCTTGGTGGCATATTGGTTATGATTTGGGCTGCGAACTCTAAGGTCAGAGTCCAAAACCACCAGCCTCTTGAAGGAAAAGGACTTCTACTTCTGCAAAGAGTTACAGACTCAGAAACTCACAGGGACCATGCTACCGTGTTCTAGCCAATAGTGCCTCTATGGGTCATGTACACGGGATGGCAGTGAATTTAGTTTGGTATTGCTTTTTGGAAGGAACAAGTCCACACAAGAGGCAGGGAGGGTGAAGGAGGGGGGGGGAGTGGAAGTGGAGATGAAAGGGCACATCAGTGGGAGTTTTAATGTGTTGTTTATCTTGTTGAATGTAAAAATAATGATCTGATCTGTTAACCCCCACCTGATTCACTGTTGAAAACGTTTTTAAAATGTGCAGATCTAGATGGAAGATATGTCAAGAAACATAGCTACACAGTTTGCTCTTTTGGCTAAATAAAGATTTCTGTGATTTTATTATTATTATTATTATTATTATTATTATTATTATTATTTTATTTCTGTGATTTTACAGCAATTTAAAGAAATCGAATCACCTAGAGAGCTTGTTAAAATGAATATTCTGATTCAATATCTCTGGGATAGGAATGGAAACTTTCCTCAGACATCCAGGGAGAATGAACTGGCTCAAAGCCCTGTCCTGTATGCTTCATTTAAGCAAAGTCCCACAGACACATTATGACGACTTATTGTCCTTCAGGTGTGTTCCTGGTCTTATCTGCCTGTGCACCCTGACTCATCCAAAGATTATGAAGATACCCATTTAAGTTGTTAAGTAAACAAACAAACAAAAATATGAAATGAATGAACAAAGCAAAACAAGTTTTCCAGAGTGGAATCTTATTGTTTAGGAAAGATCTTGCCATAAAATGATCAGGTAACAAGTTCAGGAGGCCAAATGTTGTACCATGTTCTAACTTGTGCCCTTGACTACGTCACTTAAACCCACTGAGTCTCAGTTTTCTCCTCTATCAAACACAAGGTCCAACGAGTCATCTTTAGAGAGCCTCTAATTTTAATGTTCGCAAATGCAGAGGCTCCAGGACCTTACATGGAGAAGCATCGGCTTCACGAAGAGACAAGGGAAGATCAAATCTCCCCAGACAGAGTCATCGGACCATCTGAGGTATCTCATTAGCCCATGAACCAGTCCCTCTTCCTCTATGGCAGGGGTCCTCCAGCCATGGCCCCTGGCCACATGCAGCCCACTGAGGACATTTATCTGGTCTGCCAGGTGTTTTTGCACCACTGCTTGTCCTTTTTAGCAACCAACTCATCTGAGGCCCACAGTGAATTTGTTCATAGTTGTTTTTTGTTTGTTTTGTTTTGTTTTGTTTTACTATAGTCCGGCCCTCTAACAGTCTGAGCAATACTGTTTAAAAAGTTTGAGGACCCCTACTCTATGCTGTCTAATTAAAGGCACCCCGAAGGAGACTTAACTTTTATTATGTGCAGGGTACAACTGAATCCGGTGGCAAAGGATCGTCTCCTATTCAATTTCTATATAGAGTCTTGACTTTCAAAATGGGAATTTAATGCCTTGCTAACGCGAGATGACACTCCAAAAGTTCATGTTCCAGTTACCCATTCTCTCGGGCATTGATGCCCTGTGCTCTATTCTTCTGACTGTGCCATCCTTCCTACCTGGTCACACACTGGTCAGTTGAGCTCATTGCATTCCTTTTTTTTTTTTTAATTCACTACATTCTTGTGATTGTTTTCTTCCTTGTTTTGCGGTGAAGATTGTCAGAGGTATTTGAGTTAGGGCTCAGCAGTGAAGAAGATAAAGCACGTGCATCCTGTTCTACTGTGGTAATGTTTTTGCACAGATTTCCTCTGGTTCGAGCCAGAAATATATGTGCTGTGCCAAATCTATCCAAAGACTTTAAAATTCAAGGTAGGGTTTTAAAATAATAACAATTAGCATCCCCCAAGGCGACTTTCAAAGGCATTTAGAGCACTTCAAGGTGATCATCCTGATGCACTGAGCATAAAGGAAGAATGAAGAAAGGATCAGGTGTTCACTTCTCCACTCCATAGTATTAAAAACAGACACCCAGTAAGGGAAAGTTATACCCCAAAGCATCTTGCACAACCAAGACCTGGGAAGGATAGTGAGTTGGCTTCTAAATGAAATCGTCTTAATCCTGCGTTCTATTCATGATGAATTCCTTCAATGTGATAGACTAACATACTCGTGAACTTCGGAGGGCTTCGGTGTTCGCCACCTCACAGCAGTTGGGGCAATTCTGATCTTAGCACCTGTCAAGTAGCTAAGCTGGTCTTGAGAAAATTTAGAAGAGCAATGATTGGCATTTTGCTATGCAAAACCTGAAATGACCCCCAATTGTAATACATCAGTCTTTGGAGTTTATTATCATGCAGCCCCTGGAATTGTGAAGCTTTGCTGTCACTGTGAAATTTTAAATCCTATAAGGTCTACAAGAAAAGCCTAGCTACTCTGAAAGGGAAATCAGAAGAGAAAAAAAATGAATATGAAAAATGTTGCAAAATAACCTCATTGATATTCATGTCTTATTCATGAATGTATCTCATCAACACTGAAACCACAAAGAAATTTCACGTTAAGTAGAATTTCTAGCAAAAAAGTGGCCAACTTCAACGTTCTTGCTTTAACCCGTTCTACATGAATAATGTATCATGTGCTATTGAAGGTGCTTATCAAGTTTGACTTAGAAAACGAGAAAGTAAGTCTAGTGACTTAAAAAGGAAAGGAAAAATTCCAAAATCACTCAAGTTCCGGAGGTTTAATATGACAACAAAGATATTATGTAAATCTTCTAAAACTTGAACAAGGTAGTTTCTCTTTTTTCTTTTAGGCAATTTTAAGGCACCACCATTTATGCACAACCTCATTTAATAAAGTTAATTTGCTATGCCTAAAATGTCCCCATTACCTTGTCCTCGGCAATGTAAAGCTATGATTACTGCCTGACATCATGTACCAGGTCCAGATCACCCCCTAGGTTATCTTTCAGCTCTCTGATAACAACAAACAACTAAAATGTTCTGTGAAGAAGCAGTTAGACAAATTTTAAGAGCTTGCCAGGTTAAAGAAGATCGATTTCAGGAATTGAAGATCTACAATTCTTTTGTTTTTTTAAATCATTTTACTGGGGACTCATACATCGTTTTTCACAATACATAAATACATATTTGTGCCATGTTTCTTTGCATGCCTGCTGTTGTCATCATTCTCCGACCCTCCACTTTTCCACTTGAGCCCTTGACATCGCTTCTCATCTGAAGATCTACAATTCTGTGAGGACAAGAGGCAATTTGCAGAACCTTCGTGCAAAAGGCTGTCTCCAGTTTTCAAAACGGCGGATCTTTAGAGAAACATGAACAATCCGCTCAGTCTTAATGGCCATGACATAGGCATGGGGAAGAGGCCATGTCCTTCTGCAGCTGTAGCAGTCATTGCTCCCCATTCTAAATAGCTCCCGTGGCTAGCGCAAGGCCAGGGGAAGGAGAAGGGTGGGGAGGAATAAATGAGAAGGGAAGAAAGGAGCGACTAAGAGCCAAATGACAGAGAGAACAGAGACACCAACGAGTTGTTTACTCATTAATAGGCAACCTTGCTCTATCTTTAGTAAGAAAAGAGTTGTACAGAAGCTGAGACCCAACCTCTTTTAGAGAGAGCGAATTGGCAATCACGTCTCTTTCTAACTTCCAACGGCTGGCTATCATATCCTATTGGAGCTCGGTCTCCTAGGAACTTTCCTTTCTAGCTCTCCACAGTCTCTTCTACGAGCAACTAAAACCTGCTTCACCGGCCAGTCACCAAGCAAGTAGGTGTAGATCCTTAAACAGCCCTGCTTTATATATTGAAAAGGATCACTTACATAATCTAGAGTGATGGTGCATTCTAGAATGAAGGAGACGGTGATGAAGTGGAGGCTGGGATTTTAAAAAATACTGAAGTAGGTGAATGGTAAGACCTACTTATTAAAAGGAGAGGGTAAGCTGATACCAAGGGCTCAGGTAGAAAGCAAATGTTTTGAGAATGATGCTGGCAACAGATGTACAAATGTGCTTGATACAATGGATGTATGTGTAGATTGTGATGAGTTGAACAAACCCCCAATAAAATGATTAAAATTTTTTTAATTAAAAAAGGGAAAGGGTAAAAGTATTTTGTTTGAACCTAATACAACCAGTCATAAAAAAATGATAGAGTTGTTTAAATATAAGGCTCAGTTAAAAAGTAATGCTGCTCTGTTCCAGTTCATATATGCACAGATGTCCACCAAATAAAACACCCCTAAATATGTCTCTGAGATCAGGGGATGTCTGCAGGCAAGTTAAACAAACAAACAAACAAACAACAACAAAATGGCCAATCAGAGCAGTGGCTTCTGAGGGGATCTACCGGGTCTGTTAAATTCAGGGTTGAGAGTTTGGCTCAGAAGCTTATGGCACCTGTTTTGAGGGATTCCCAAGGAATAATCTTGAAAGATCATCTTGAAGGGGACAGGTCAAGCAAGGGAGCATATAAAGAACTTTTAAAGAAAACTGAAAACTGCATTAGTAAATAAAAGGTTGGGAAAGTTGTTCCAAGGAGTCTATTTTTGCTCCCATCATGACAATTTTCCCTCCTGCTCACTCTTTGCCTTTCATTTTAGAATTTTACTGAGAAACTTCCCCCCATCCACCTTCCACGCTTGACCTTGCTCCTTCAGATTTTGCTTGCTCCCAAATCGCAAATAACATCTGAGTCTCGAGGAGGTCAAACTGCCATTTCTAGGTGTTATATAGCAAACAGTGTAGAATTCTCTGGGGAAGGATTAGAAAATTGGAAACTTTGCTTTCAGACGGGTGTATACTAGACATAGGTGGAGGATAAATCTGTGGTAGCTTTGTGTTTTTCAAATTTTGTCTAAAATGTTTACTATGGTTCTTTAGCAATACCTTTGGACTTAACTTCATTGGTGAGATCGTGGGGCCTTTTTACAAGGCCTTGAAAAGAGACTGCATTTCCAGCCTTTAGAATTAGCAAGAGTGTGTGCAGCCTGAAGGGTACAGATTCCAGAGGCAGATGAAAAGAAACCCAACTCACTGCTTTCTAGCCATTCAATTTCTAGGGCCCTACTGAAGAGTAGAATTGCATTATTGTGTGGGCTCCAAGACTGCAATCTTGAAGAAGCAGACTACCACGTGTTTCTCCCACAGAGTGGCCTCTGGGCCCGAAGAGACAGCCTCTCAGTCAGCAGTCAGTGCTTCTCCACTGCAGTACCAGGACTCGCAAAGTCAGATGGCCAGGATTCAAAGCTCAGTTTTATCCTTTCTTACCTGTGTGACCTGAGGCAAGAGAGCCTTCCATTCTTCTTTGTCTCAGTCTCTTCAAGTATAAAATACACATAGTTATTGTACCCCGACATTATTGTCTCAATAAGTATTAACATTCTAACTGATTGACCTGTGTTCACATCCCTCATCAATCTCGACTCCCATATACACAGACTGTACTTCCTCTGAGCTACACCAGATGTGATGAAGAGGTCAAATGTCATTCATCATAGCAGCTTGGGGCTCTATGAAAAAAAACAACAACACCAGGGCTGCCCTTGGTCTGATAGATTTTAATGAGACCAAAGAGGAGCTTTGAATTCAGAGCTAAGTCCTAGACTTACTTTGAATTCAGTGCTAAGTCATGACAAACTAGAAAAATGTCATAGAGCGTGATCAGGGTGAGTACCATAAGGAGCTTTCCCAAGTGTGTTTGAAATGGCACAAAGGAAAGCTTGTTGGAGGCTGGCAACGTGGGGTAGGAGACTGAGAGGAGACACAGCCACTATATGAAGGGTGATCAAGAAGAAGATGAACCCCAGCTGTTCAGGATCACTTCATAAAAAGTTAGGCTCCGTAGGGATTGCTTCAACTAGACCCAGGCAATTTCTGCTCGATATAAAGTACTCAAACCCAAACTAAGTAGTAGTGTTCAGGAAAGTGATACACAAAAAAAAACAAAAAAAAAAAACGACCTTACATGGATCAAAGGCAGTGGTTCTCAACCTTCCTAATGCCACGACCCTTTAATACAGTTCCTGGGGTTGTGGTGATTCCCCCCAACCGTAAAATTATTGTTGTTCCTACTTTATGTAACTATAATTTTGCTGCAGTTATGAATCAGGCCACCCCGGTGAAAGGGTCATTTAACTCCCACAGGTTGAGATCTGCTGATCAAAGTTCTAAGTGGAAGAGCTAAAATTATAAGAGGTCTTAGAAAGCAACATAAACCTGAGTCTCCAAGGTCAGGGTTTCTTAGGTGTATCACCCAAAGCACAGGCAACCCGTAAAAACCAACCAGCCTGGCTTGCTCAAAGCTGAAAATGTGCTGCTGCGAAGGAGGAGACCATTAAGAAAGTAAAGAGAGTGCTTAGACTGGGAGAGAGCCTTGCACATCATTATGTTATAAGAAAATGACATCTAGACATCTACAGAACCCTTACAAGTCAACAAATGAAAGGATAGGTAACCAAATTTCAGAATGAGCGTGGGCTTCAACAGCTGTTTCTCCAAAGAGATACAAATGGATGGTTCAAACAACAAAGCGACTGTCCCGCGTCAATTCTGACTCACAGAGACCCTATAGGGCTTCCAAGGCTGTCTGTTTTCCGAGGAACAGACAAATGTCTTGTCTCTCTACCCTGGAGTGGACGCTGAGTTGAAACCACTGTGGGCCTCCTTGTTGGCAGACCAAAGTTCCATAGCGAGCCCATACACACAGAACCAAGCACTGTGTGGTCCCAGGCCGTCTTTACAATCGATCCTGTGCCTGAGCCCATTGCTGCCATCATGGTATCAACCCATCTTTTTTAGGAGCTTTCTGTTTCTGCTGCCCCTCTCCTTTACCAAGCGTGAGGCCCTCCTCCAGGGACGCGTCTCTCCCGACAGTCATCCAAAGTATGCAAAACAAAGTCTTGCCGTCCTTGCTTCTAAGGAACATTCTGGCCATACTTCTTCCAAGACAGTTCAAGTTGTCTTTTCAACAGTTCATGGGACTTTCTGTATTCTTCTTCAGCACATGAAAAGATGACCAATATCAACAATGCTTTGATAAATGCACATCAAAACCACAATAAGACACCACTTCACACCCACAAGAATTGATATAATGACTAATATCCAAATATATTAGTATATAAGAGTAGGGGTATAGGTCTATGCACATATATTTATATGGCAAGTATTAAGGCAGCAGACAGACTTTGGACCTCTACTCAAGTACTCCCTCAACACAAGAACATTGTTTTCATAGCCTACCATTTTGTGATGCTCACCTTTCTGAAAAGATCGCTGAAGACAAAATGGGTTCATAAGCAAATGTGGTGAAGAAAGCAGATAGTGCCCAGCTATGACAAGATGTAGCGTCTGGGGTCTTAAAGGCTTGACGATAAACAAGCAGTCATCTAGCAGGAAGCAACAAAGCTCACATGGAAGAAACACACCCACCTGTGTGATCACGAAGTGTCAACAGGATCGAGTATCGAGTACCAGGCATGAGAAGACCCCAAACAAATAATTATATCAATACAGACAAGGTGGGGCAGAGTGGAGATGCAAAGCCCATCTGTAGACAGTTGAGCACCCCCTCACAGAAAGGTCAGAGGAAAGGGATGAGTGAGCCAGGGTGCAGTATAGCACTGACGAAACGTACAACATTCCTCTACTCCTTTCCTGCTTCTTTCTCCCCCATCATCGCCGCTATCATGACCCCAGTTCTGCCTTACAAATCCTGCTAGACCAGAGAACATACACAGATAGTAGCTCTCAACACACAAAATCCAGGACAGGTAAAGCACTCAGGAACAATCATGGGAGTATTCTGAGGGGAGAGGGTGAAGGGGGAAACGATAAATACCTAACACCCCCCAGGTGATGAACAATAGAAACATGAATGAAGGGAGAGAGTGGTTGGTATAGGATACGGAAATAATAATAATTTATAATTTATCAAGCGTTCATGATGACGGAAGGGAGAGGAAGGAAGGGTAAAAATGAGCTGATAGCAAAGACATGAGTAGGAAGAAAATGCTTTGAAAAAGATCATGGCAGGGCTGAGCCCCGGTGGTGTAGTAGTTGTGCACAGGACTGCGGCCCACTGGGATGGAGGTTCAATTCCGGCTCCCAGGAGCAAAGGCTGGGCCTCCTACTCCCACCGTGACCTGAGGGCAGTGATGCCTAAAAAAAAAGAAAAGAAAAAGATCATGGCAACATATGTACAAATGTGCTTGACCCAATGGATGTATGGATTGTTATAAGAGCTGTAAGAGCCTCTAACAAAATGATATATCAAAATTAAAACATATATGTATATGTATATATATATATATATATATATATATCCTCTTTGGAATTCCCCCAAACAGTTTCCATAATCTTCTGAACTGACCTGATTGAATGGGCATCACAGATCCCTTGTGAAGCCCCAGTTTAGAATGACCATTGTTTTTAAGAGGCAGAATCCAACAAGATGAAGACAAGTCTGCACCATCGTTTGACCACAGAACCATGACTACACATGTTTTGTTTGGAATAAGCCACGTGCTATGCACCGGAGCCTAGTCCAACACTTACTTGGCTCAGATATATACTGAATGAATAAAGGCTAGCTCTCAGACATGCTGTTTCGAGGTGCAGTTGGGAAAGATGGTAACAGCTGCAGCATGATTCTTGTCAGTGTTCTCAAAGTAGATTAGAAGATTACCCTGCCAAGGAAATCTCAGAGAGACCAAGCCATTGATCACCTGACTCCTCACCAATTTCCCTGTGCGTGCTAGGACCTGGTACAGCTAAAGTTTCCCTTGGACAAGCAGAGACCGCGTATAGTGTAACATAGATGACGGTGTAATATAATTCATAGATGCAGATCATTTAGAAGCTGCTGGATAAAATTAGTATTACTAAATTTGTGGTTGAGCATTTAATCTATCACTCAAATCATCATTCGTTTTTAGTCTTACTTTTCAGATTAGGCCTTTTATAGCATCTGTTTATTTCAGTTATTATTGTTGTTGGGACTTGTTTGCTTGTTTGTTTGATACTTTTCTTTAAATGAAACCCAGGCAAGGTAAATCTATAGAGACTGTAACTGGATCATTTATTAGTTTTTTATAATTGTAACAGGGGGGAAATGAGGAGCTATTCATAATGACTACAGGAAAGAAAAAAAGTTCTAAAATTATTTATGGTGATAATTGCACAAATCTTTTTCATTTGTTTACACTCTTGAATTGTATGTTATGTGGGTTATACGTCAATAAAACTTAAACTTAATATCTTTACCCATACATGTCTCAGTGCTTGAGTTTTTGCATACATTCATCTTAATAGCACATTCTTTTTGGATATCACCTTTCCTTTTATCTGACAGGATGAATTGCTTTTGTTGTTTCCTATCCTTTTGGTCTTTAATGATTTTCATAATCTTAGGGAAATGGACAGTATTTTTGCTGAGAGGAAAGGATAAAAAGCCCCAAAAGTCCTAAAAATAAACTTTCTCTACTCAAGCAGAAAGATGAACCTAATTGTCTTCCAGAGAACTTCATCATGTTCTACCTGCAAGGTGGGGGGGGGGGGGGATGTATTCAAGAATTTGCACCGAGTAAATCAATTCAAGAATGAATAATATTTAGAGCCTTATTTTCATGCTGTAAAGAATATAGCAAATCTGAATCTGGATTTTTAGAAATAGTGATTAAATACAGCTGAATAAATTTCCATCTTGAAATTCATGAGCAAAAGTAAAATAGCTTAGTTACAGCATGAACATGAAAGACAGAGGGCCAAGTGGGAGATGTTCGATTCCATACTTATTCCTGTTCCCGTTTCAGCCTAACAAATTCATGAATTCCTCAAACACAGTCATATCAAAGAACCTGAAGGTGGTGCCGGGGCGGGGGGGGGGGGCCATGTTTCATTCTGTCAGGTAAAAGGTCACGGGGAATCAGAACCAACCCTATGGTAACCAGCTGCAGTAGCTTGGAATGGACGCCGACCCCAGTATGCTGTCAACTAGAATCATATGTAGAGATGCATTTCCTTTCTCTCCGGGGAAACAAAATCCTGTTCTTAGATACCTGTATGAAACATAAAAACCATCAGATATTTTCTAATTCGTTTCCCTAGGCATTTCTCACAATAATTTAAAATTACATCAAAATTCTTATATCACTATTCTTATATGAATATATGACATGGAACAACTCAAGATCTTAAATTACTTTTCCAGGTCAATTTAGCAAGCTTGCAAAGGATGCAAAAGATTTCAGACTCTACCTCTAAGTTCTCATTTCTTTTTCCTTGTTTTTTTAAGCTCTCGTTGCTTAAATGGCTGCTATCATTGCTACGTGATGCTCAGAAACCAACTTATATGTCATATACTGTAATTCTGGCCTCAGTTGCTGTAGCAATACAGATGGAATGGGGAGTCCTAACCAGACACTGTCTGACCCAAATCCTAGCGGTTGGCCTCACTTTTTTTCAAATGCAAAGTGGAGAAAACCAACCGAACTTTGCCTTGCAAGGTTGTTTGGGATTATGCACAGCAAAGAACTTACTAAATGTAAAGTTTGTGTAAATATAAGATATGCTCATAGCTTTCCAAGTTTGATCTTACAAATATATAGTAAAACTTCCATACTGTCTCAGGTCCAGGGAAATTAAGTACATCTATCAGAAACACTTGCATGCAAGCATATACAAGTTTTCTACATCATTTATATTAAATCATTCACAAAAGGATAAAAGAATAGTAACATCTAGGGAAATAATTCAAAGTTCTATAAAGGGTATGAACACAATGATATGCCGTGGGCGCTGAAATGACACTGCTATATTTCCTGCTTCTACAATATCCGCTTTTATCTCAGTTCTCGAGTAACAACCAACTGCCAGAAGAGTCTGCTGTGAAGTCGTGATCCATCCATCGCTGGTAAACAAGACTTTATCCCAGCCTTTGGGCATGGGGTATATGGTTATTCCCAAAAGAAGGCATGCATTTTGTTATTGTGGAATTCTCAAGCTAAAAATTCTCGGAGAAGATTTGGAGGTCCCTGGATGACTCAAACTACTGTCTAGGAAGCTCAAGGATGGAGGCAGAGCCCACTCAGCTCAGGAAGATTATCCCTGAGAAACCCCACGGGGCAGTTCAATGCTGAAATGCACAGGGCCTTCAAGAGACTCAATGGTTCGATTGCTTTGGTTTGGGAAGAAGACTTTGACCTTATTTTTGCCATGGGCCCTCTCCTTGTATTCTCCTCCTCACCTCAATATTGAAAAGACTATCTGTTTGTGGACACCGATGAATAATGCCTCCACTAATTTTTTTTTTTTTAGGGCATCACTGCCCTGTGGTGGGAGTGGGAGGCCCAGCCTTGCTTCTGAAGAGCTGCTGCTGGATTTGAACTGCCAACCCAGTGGGCCGCAGTCCCGCACTCAACCACTATGCCACCGGGGCTCAGCCCCAATAATTTTTTTTTCTTTTTTTGGGGTGGGGGCATCACTGCCTCTGGTGGTCTTGGGCGCTACCCTGTGGTGCTCCCCAATAATTTTTTTTAAGCAGAACTGAATTACAAATTTAAACACTGTAGATTCTCACTGCTTTGTTTTGTTTTTGTGGGTTTTCTTTCTTTTTTTCTTTCTTTTTTTTTTTTTGTCAAAGTCAAGACAGCAGTTTAAAAGCCAAATATTATGGATTAGCAGTACCAGCTGTGCATGACTCTGAAACTTTTCCTCAGCACAGCTGGAAGGGGATTTGAGATTTTTTTTTTCTTTTTCTTTTTTTTGTCCTCACTGCCCTAAGGTGGTTGTGGGAGCTACCCCGCGCTGTTCCTGAGAGCAGCCGCTAGATTTGAACCGCCAAGCCTGCAGGCCGCAGTCCCGCAACTCAAGCACTTACGCCACCTGAGCTCAGCCCTGAGATTTTTTTTCTTTTGAAGATGGCATTTATTGAATAGCTGCTATGTGTAAAAGGAGTCCTGGTGGCACCGTGGTTAAAGCACTCAGTTGCTAGCTGAAAGGATAGCCGCGTGACTCTGCTGTCCAGGAGAACAGATGTCAGCCTGCTGCCTTAAGATTGGGACAGTTCTCCACGGTCCGGCGGGTGCCTAAGAGCTCCCAGGAATGAGAAGGCAATGAGTTTGGTTTGGGGTTCTGCTATATGTTAAGCGTTACGATAAGCACTTTCTATCTGCTACCTCGATTAATGATTACCCAAACCCTACCAGCCTGATTGGTAATTTAAATTCTCCTCTTTTTACAGATAAGAAATTAGAGCAGCAACTGAAGACAATTTCTATCTCAAGCATTTTCAGAGTGACAAGCATGTCAGGTAGTTATGCTCTCCCCAATAAACCCCACAATACTCTCTTGGGTGTACTCTCCTGCCTCTACATATTTATCTTGTGACTTATAAGTCCCCACATGACCTTTATCAGGGAGTGCCTATGTTTGCTTGCTTTTTAAAATAGAATGCTGCTGGGGTCGGGGGGAAGAGCCAGAAGGGAAGACCTATGTCTAAGGGACTATGTCTGCTATGAAATTGGAGGTATATTTGGGGGGAGATCTCTCAGTAGCACAAACTACTACCTGTAAGTTTGGTGGTTCAAACCTACTGAGGGACACTTTAGGGCCAGATAACCTGCTTCCCAAAGTTTACAGCCTTGAAAACCCAATGCAGGCCACTTCCATTCTGCGGACCTGGCACCATCATGAGTCCAAACTCACTTCAGGCCACTGGTTTGAATTTGGCTGTCTCCATTTGTTCCAAACTGGTTAGTTTCCGGAGCATGAAATTTCCGTGTTCAAACTGGGGAAGTCCCAACAAAACCAGTTTCAGTTGATCTGTCTAGGAGCCAAAGGTTCCAATTCTTGTGTCCCTCCAATCACACTTTCATGGCCTGAGCTAATACCATACAAACACCAGCTGGCTTGAGAAGATGCTCCTTAGAAGCAAAGGTGGAGAGACGTCATCTTACATACTTTGGGCATATTGTCAGGAGAGACCACTCCCTGGAGAAAGAAGTAATGTATGACAAAGTAGAAGGGCAGTGAAAAAAAAGGTGGCTTTGGACAAGATGGACTGACCCAGTGACTGTGACAATAACAGACCCGTGGAGAGGAGGGCGCAGGATTGGGCAGTGCTGCATTCTGTGGTACACAGGGTCCTTGTGAACTGGAACAGACCCAATGGCCCAGAACAACAGCAAGGTACCATACCCAATCTATTTTGACTGCTAGGAGAGGCCATGTCACAGGGCAGCCATGGGCTTTTCTGGCCTACAATTTATACAGGAGCAGGTGTCCCACAGTTCTTCAATGGGGCTGCAGGGTGGGTTCAAACCACCACATTTGGGTTAGCAACTGAGTGCTTAGCCAGACCTCAAGAGAAATGTTTTCAGCTGCACTTGTTTCTTCTATATGTCCCATTGGACTATCCTTGCATCAGGGGTGGGGAACATGCCACCGCTTGGTAACTTTCAGCTATTACTTATCTGCCCAAGGTTCATCTCACCAGCCTCAACCGGTGAAGCCTTGAAGGCTCAGTCGTCGCAGGAGTATTTATAGCTGTAAGTGCTTCTTCGAGTGTGCATTAGCCGGGCTCAAACACTGAGAATTCTTCATTATTGACTTTTTTTTTGCCCTCACGATTACAGCTTCCCAAGCTTCCGTGTGAAGGCTTCATTTCATATGGTAAATAATTTACAACACCGGCAAGCAATGTAAGAAGTTACAATCGTAAATGCCAAAGTGCTTAGCGTATTTAGTGGCTTTTGGTTTTGTTCTTTCAAACTTTGGTTTGGAAGAATAAAGTTCAAAGGAGTAGGCTTACAGGCATCTCCTTTCCATGATCAGTTATTCTTCAGCTATCTCAAAGAAAATTAGTTGGCATCAGCAGCAGAAAATACTGTGGAAATTAGAAAGAATTGCAGGCATCTGAGTTATAACACATCTCACTGGCATTCCTCCAGAAGCAACAGCCAAGACTGGAACAGCTTCTAACAGCGATTACCCCTTCAATATTTTACCTTTCAATATTTTCTTTGAGTTTGACAGTGCCCGGAGACTCACGTGATACTTATGGGCTTTGAAATAATAAATACAATATGCATCAGAGATGAGTCCTTCACTTTTATCATCATCATCATCATCATCATCAAAAAAAAGTAACATCCAACTTTTGATTCATTCCCTAGGCCCCCTTATTTTTTCTCAAGTTAAAAACAAAACAAACATAAAAACATTGTGGGAAAAATCAATAAATCAGTTAACAAAGGTTAACAAAAAGTACTCTGAAAAGATATCCTTCCTCCTCAAACTGTACCGCCATCACCACCACCACCATCAGCACCACCATCACCAAACCGACTTTACTGCTCTGTGTCATTCCTGAACCACCACCACCACTTTTAGAAAAGTCCATGCTTGGGCCACATTTTAGATCCACAGAAGCAAAATATGTATCTCTGATGAACTAGTCAGACGCTTCTGTGCACATTCAAGTGTGAGACACACTGTCTCAGATGATTCAAGTTGTAATCCTGGCTTTTCTGGTAGCGCAGTGACAGGTTCTTTTTCTCTAGCTGTTGATGATGTTGGGCTGTTAACTATAAGGATAGCGGTCCAGACTTACCAGCCACCTCTGAGAGAAAGACGCAGCGTCTACTCCCCTAAGATCTACAGCCACACAAGCCCTATGATAACAGTGGCCATGAGTCAGAATCAACTTCATGGTAGTGGGTCAGATTTTTATTGTAATTATTACTTAGTGGTTAACACGGGCTCCCCATTTCATCCCCCAATTTTATACTGCCCTGACATTATTTCTCATAACAAGGATGATGATGCACTATGCTAGGAGGGGGGAGGGGGGAGTGCACAGTGGGAGTGCACAATGACAGACTCCATGCCTTCCTTCAAGAGCTATGGGCTTAAAGACAGGTCAATGCACCTTGGGTCAGTGAAGACCCATCATTCCCTTTTCACCCATTTTAAAGTTGTTTCTGGTTTTTAATATTTTCTGCTTTCTTTTCTACTGAGGTTTTGCCTAGTCAATGTCTTTTTTTTGGGGGGGGTGTTTTATTTTGTTGTTTTGAGGCTTCCTGTTTTTGTTTTGTACAACATTCTGTGGATGAAATCCAGGACAGGAAGAGTTATAGATAGTAACTAGATGGATAATTCCAAGGGGCATGTCAGGGGAAGGTGGGAGGAGACGAGGAGCTAACGACAGTGCGTTCTAGAAGAAAATGTTCTGAAATTGATTGTGGTGGTGATGACATAAATCTTCCCAGTATGACTGAACCATTAAATGGTATGATAAGGGAAGTAGATGCCAATAAACTATTTAAATAAATTACACCGATGATCAACTAGTTGAAATCATGTTACTGTCCCAAGTAAATTCTGTGGCCCATTAAAATAAAAACCCTAAAATGAAAAAAAAAATGGGAAGAAGGAGAAAGAGAAAAATGCCAAGGCTGGAAGAAGCTGTAAAGATCATCTTGTCCCTCCGTCCTAGCCTGGCCTGGTTTCTATGACACTGCTACACAGTTGTCTGCACCATTCCCCAATATTTCTCATGGAAAGAAATGGAAGGCCTTGAAAGCTTTCAACCAGCCCGTTCCATTTTGATCTACTTAGCCTGCTAGAATGTTCTTTCTTATAATGAATCAAATTGTACCCTATAGGGTTTTGCCTGTCCTCCTCAAGCAAATAGTATTTAATCTGTTTTTGCCCAGTGGGATGACAGGGATGAAATGAATTAACATTGACCTATTTCTTTCTTTTCCTTTTCTTTTCTAAGCCCTCTTGGCTTTCTCGAACTTAGTTCAACATAGGTCTAGATTTGAGCACAACTAAATTCTCAAGTAAGTCCCTACTTCCTGAGGACTGTACAGAGGCCGCCTGTTCATCATTTGGATCGAGGCTGCCAGTAGCAAACACCCCGTCGTCCATCTGGTTGGAACAATCAAAAATGTCTTCAAAAAAACCGGGAATAAAAGACCCCCGAACTCAACGCTGGCTCATAGCACCCGCTGTGTGTTCCTGAGACATTCCCTGCTTAGAGGAGCAGAAAGCCCCGTCTTCGTCACTCGGAGCCGCTGGTGCTTTCAAACCGCTGACCATGCAGATTGCAGCCATGACGTAACCATGACGTAACCACCTCCGTGTCTCCAGACAGCATGAAATGCCCCTCACAGACATAATTCCCTTTCCTTATTGAGAACCACAACTGTAAGCTACACGAAGCTCTTTCTTGTGCTCTGTTTATTACATTTAATGATTCTTTTTAAAAAAAGACGTCATAAGGCTGAGCCCTGGTGGCGTAGTGGTTGTGCGCGGGACTGCCGCCCACTGGGATGGAGGTTCAATTCCCGCTCACAGGAGCAAAGGCCGGGCCTCCTACTCCCACCACTCCCACCACCAGGGCAGTGATGCCTAAAAAAAAAAGACTTCATAAAATTTAACCTATCAACTTAGAGGAGAGGCAGATATTCTATTGACTCCATGAAAAATTTCTGATTACTTCAAGAAATTTGATCAAAAGAAAATGCTTATATTTCTTCTTTCATTCCAATATGTCGCTCACTATTTTATGTATGAATTTAGCTAATGTTAGTTCAGATGTTACTTATATTGGTTGAGCTATTTTTAAAATTATTTTCTTGGCCAGAATGGGAGTATTTTAAAACAGTAATAACACCATATATTATTCCATTTTGAAGTTTGATTATGGAACACTCAAAAGCAGGTTTGATCAATACCACCATAATGAAGATTAAAATGTGGTGTTCAGAATAGTTTATTTTAGGCAGTCAGGTAGTCAATATAAACAAAACTTATGAGAGAAAAATAATCACCAACCTATTTAATACAAATTTAATTGATTTACTTTTATTATTTAAAAAACTAATGGGGGCTGAGCCCCGGTGGCGTAGTGGTTGTGCGCGGGACTGCGGCCCACTGGGACGGAGGTTCAATTCCAGCAGTGGAGCTGGGCCTCCTACTTCCACCACCGGAGAGCAGTGATGCCCAAAAAAAAAAAAAAAAAAAAAACTAATGGGTAATTTGCCACTCAGGGAGGTGAACAACAGAAACACAGGTGAAGGGAGACAGCGGGCGGTGTAAAGTATGAATGTAAAATAATTTATAAATTATCAAGGGTTCCTAAGGGTAGGAGGGTGGGGGAGTGAGGGGAGAAAAGAGGAGCTGATAACAAGGGCTCAAGTAGAAAGAAAATGTTTTGGATATGATGATGCTAGATATTTCTTATAAAAAGCTTATTTTTACATATTTTTCTATCTTACAGGTGAGAAGCTGAAGGTCAATGAAGTTGTTGTTCACCGCCAAACTCAAAGATGTCACCTACAGAAAAACCAACTGACAAGATATTTCCACCTATACCCAAGGTGAACAAGTGGGAATAAATCTAGAAAAACTAGAAAATCACAGAGAACCAGTATCTGTTTTTAAAACAGCAGAGAAGCCTTTAGGGTATCCGATGGGACTGAGCACAGAGAAAGTCTAAACTGGCCAATGGGTACTAACTGAAAGACATAGCAGGGCAAACAGAACAGGAAGCCAAACTGGTGCAAGGGTCTGTAGCTCTGTTTTTCAGGTAAGGATATTGAGGGGAAAAGCCTAAACTCACTGCTATGGATTCAATTCCTACTCATAATAACTCTATGAGATAGATGGAGTACAACTGTCCCTGTGGGGTTCCCAGGGTGGTAGTTACATAATCTGATGTCAATCTGGGACTGGAGAGGATTGAGTGAAGGGGTGGCTCTAGTCTGTTAATGACTCTGGCATTTCCTATTTGGAGGCAGAAGATTCTCTCCACTGACAATGCTCACTCCCTGAGACGATGTTCTACTGGCAAGACACATGGCACTATGCTGATAGACCCTGTGCCCTGGAAACTGAAGAAGTCATGTGAGAACCTTCAAAATTGCCCTTCAAGAGCTGTATTATTTTCTGGTAAAGCAAAACAAAGAAAAAGCATGGTGTGTAGAATTTAAATTCAGCAGGATGAGAAAACTCATGTGAAGACCTTAGGTAGCATAGTGGTTATGTATTGGGCTATACTATACAAGGCCGGTGGTTCACAACCCACCAGGCTCTCTGAGTAAGAAAATCGTGTGTGTGTGTGTGTGTGTGTGTGTGTGTGTGTGTAACAGATGAGGCCAATCTCAGAACATATGATGCCATTTTTTTTCACCTTTCAGGAACAATAGAGTCAAAAGAAGAAGGTCCCTTTGGTTAATAGAGTAAAAGAATGAAATGAGATGAACAAATTCTTAGAGATAGAAACTACCAAAACGGATTCAAGGAGAAACAGAAAACTTGATAGACCTATAGTAAGTGAAGAGATAGGATTAGTAATTTACAATTTTCTTACAAAGAAAAACCCAGACCCAGAGGACTTTACTGGTAAATTCTACCAAACATTTTAAGACCAATATATCACAAGTTCTTCCAAAGAAATAAAGGAGGAGAGAGCACTTCTCAACGACAAGGCCAATATTCCTTCACACCAAGACCAAGCACAGAAGCCCGAGTAAGAAAGGAAAAGTAGGGCGATCCTGACTTGCAGTGTCTCTGCTCCAGCTCCATGGCATTCTTCAGTAAGTTCTTCTAGGAGGGAAACTGGAAGGTGAACAGATGAAAGAAAGGACTGAGGGAGTTCATCATCCGCTGTTACTGAGGTGGTCTTGGACCCCCTACTGCCCACATCGACTTTGCCAAGCAGAAGATGGATGCCAAGATTGCCATGGCTGCACAGAACTGGTACTAAGTGACCAACAGGGCCTTCACTGGGGGAGCCCTGACATGATCCAAGACTGTGGAGTCACCTGGGTCAACCTGGGCCACTCAGAGAGAAGGCATGTCTTTGAAGAGTCAGATAGGCTGACTGGACAGAAAGTGGCCCATGCTCCGGCAGAGGGCCTGCATTGAGGAGAAGCTGTATGAAAGGGAAGCTGGCAGCATTGAGGTCATTTGTGAGCAAACAAAAGTCTCTGCAGATTATGTGTCCGACTGGAGCAAGGTCATCTTAGCTCATGAATCTGTGTGGGCCATGGGTAGCAATGCCCTAACAGGCTCAGGAAGGATGTGGAATGTTGCAGGAATGACTCAACAGCTCTGATCAGCATCTCATTATTTATGGAGGTTCTGTCACAGGGGCCACCTGTGAGGAGCTGGCAAGCCAGCCTCATGTGGATGTCTTCCTGGCCAGTGGTGCATCCCTCAAGGCCAAATGTTTAGACATCATTATTGCCAAAAAAGAAGTCCCTTCCATCTCCCCAACCTCCTTCCTGCGGAGTCAGAGACTAGCAGTCCGGAAGCCCAACAATTGCCGCCCCATTGCAGGCTTCTGATGATGTCACTTGCTCCTTCCCATGATCCAAACTGTTTGTTTCTTCCTTTACTGTGCACGCCTTCCCCTGACATGGTTGGGACCTGTCACTTCTCCCAGTATGATAATGGTTGGAAATTTACACATCGCCAAGGCAACTTCTTGTTGCCAGAGAGATAGAAGTGGATAGAAGAGGGCTTGTCCTGGGTGCCCTCAGGTTCAGTCTCCAGTTAGAGCAGGAGAGGGAAAGTACCTTCCTCTTCATCATGAAGCTGGCAGCTGAGAGGAGACCCTGCCTGCCCCGCAGGGCCCAGAGGTGCTACCCTCGCCTGTGGTTCCATCTTCTGTGTGTGTCCTGTGTGAGCTGTCCCACGTGTGGGGGGGGTGGAATAAGTGACACCATGAAAAAAAAAAAAGAAAAGAAATTTACTTGACAGCATTTGCTGTGAATATAAATAAATAGGGAGAGAAAAGCCAGCAAACTTGCTGCCATTGACTTGATTCTAACACTTATCAACCCTATAGGACAGAGTAGAACTGCCTCTTGCGGATTCAGAGGCTGTAATTCTCCCCCCCTCCCCCACCAAGATCATTTTATTGGGGGCGCTTACAGCTCGTTTAACAATCCATACCCCAATTGTATCAAGCACATCTGTACACATGTTGCCATCATACTCTCTCAAATCATTTACTTTCCATTTGAGACCCTTGGAGTAATATTTTTTCTTTTTCTTTTTTTTAAATTAATTAATTAATTTATTTATTTATTTTTGTGTGTGTGGGCATCACTGCCTCTGGTGGTCGTGGGCGCTACCCAGTGCCGCTCCTGAGAGCTGCCGCTGAGTTTGAACCACCAAGCCCACAGGCTGCAGTTCCGCACTCAACCACTTACGCCATCGGGGCTCTGCCCAGGAGTAATATTTTTTCTTGTGAGGCTAATCCACTGATATTTTGGTTGGAAGCTTAATGCTTTAAACACTGTTACACCAGGGCTCCTTACAAAACCCACAGTTGTACAACACTCACATATCAAAGCCTAGCACTACTGCGAACCTTTTCCCACAGCGTACCCCAGTTTTTTTCAGGAGCTTTGTGAAATTTTAAAAATGAATAAATATTGTGTTTGTACTTACACATACAGCAATGTCCTAGAAAGGAGTCCTTTCAATGTCTAAGTTACATGTTAAAAAATCATTTTATTGGGGGTTCAATCAACTCTTATCATGATCAATACACACATCTACTGTATGTAAACCACATTTATACATTTGTTGCCATCATTATTCTCAAAACATCCTCCTTCTACTTAGGCCCTTGGTATCAGCTCCTCATATTTCCCCTTCCTCCCCACTCCTCTTCCCTTGTGAACCCTTGATAATTTATGAATTCTTATTAGTTTGTCATATCTTACACTGTCCGATGTCTCCCTTCGCCCACTTCCCTGTTACCCATACTCCAGGGAGGAGGTTATATGTAGATCCCTGGAATCGGTTCCCCCTTTCCACTCCACCTTTTCCCCACCCTCCCGGTATCACACTTTCCCCACTGGTTTCGAAGGGATCGTCTGTCCTGGATTCCCCATGTTTCCAGGTCCTGTTCATACCAATGTACATCCCCTGGTCTAGGATTTCTAAGGTAAAATTGGAATCATGTAGTGGGGGAGAGGAAGCATTTAAAACTAGATGGAAGTTACATATTTCTTTGTTGCCACACTGTACCTTGAGTGGCTCGTCTCCTCCCCTTCTATAAGGAGATGTTGCTTCACCTATTGATGGACTTTGGGTCTCCAAACTGTACTTCCCCTCATTTATAATGATATAATTTTTAGCTTTTTGATGCCAAATACCTGATCCCTTCGACACCTCATGGTCAGACTGGTGTGCTTCTTCCATGTGAGACTATCATTCTTTATGGGGACAGAAGCCTCACTTTTCTCCTGAGAATGGGGTTGGTGACCTTGTGGTTAGCCGCTCAAGGTGTTAGCCACTATGTTAGGGTCCCTCATAAATAGAAAAATCCTCAACAAAATAGAAAACGAATCCAGCAACAAATATAATGACTGATCAGATGGCATCTATCCAAGAAGGGTGAGGTTGGTTAAGCATACAATAATGAATGTTATTTACAACATAACATATACAAATCACACAAGAATCTCAATATTTACAGGGGAAAAACTTTCATAACTATTACAAGCTTTCACGTCAAAAGCACTTAATAAGCTAGAAATAGACCCAAACTTTCTCAACCTGATAAAAGTCATGTAATAAGTGCAAATGTTTTCCTTTGAGACCAGGAACAAGATAAGAATGTTCACTCCTGCCATTTTTATTCAACATTGCTCTGGAGATTTGAGCTATGGAGAATTAGTCATAAAAGAAACTAGAAGGCGTCCAGATTGGAAGGAGGGGAAGAAAGAAAACAATCTCTATGCTTGAACTTTCTTAAGAATCATTAAGAAATACTGTGTGTAAGGGTAGATGCAGGTAGGTGCACAAGATGAGCTATGAATTCCTAATTATTAAAGCTCTGGGTGGGCACATGTTGCTGCAACATGCTTTTGAGTTGCTGGCATCCCCATGTGTAATAGAAAAATAACACTGCTCAGTCCTATCTCCTTACTCTGTTTGAGCCCATTGTTGTAGTTACTGTGTCGATCCATCTTATTGACGGTCTCTTTTTTGCTGAGCGTCTACTTTACAGAGCATGATGTCCCTTTTCTGGGACTAGTCCCGTCTGAAAACCTGTCCAAAATATGTGAGACAAAGTCTTGCTACATTGCTTCCAAAGAGTGTCCTAATTGTACTTCTTCCAAGGCATTTGTCCATCGAGTCCATGCTCTATTCAGCATTCTTCATTATCACCATAATTCAAATACAAAATTCTTCTCCAGTCCTTCTTATTCAGTGCACCTTCATCCTCAAAGTCACATTTTTGCCTTTCTACACTAAAGTATTTCTTGCAGCAGATTTTCGTAATGCCATATCTGTGCATTCCTCGATCTCTTCACCTCTGCTTTCACAGACATTGATTGAAATTAAATTATTGACAGACTCTGTCTCTTCTTTTTCATTATGTTGCTTATCGGTCAACGTGTAAGAACTTTTCATTTCTTTATATTGAGATGTATTACAGAACCCCAGAGTCGTCTCTGATTTTCCCAAGTGCTTAAATCCACTTTTCATGAGACAAGATAAGTTGTGTCATCTGCATGAGGCAGGTTGTCGATGAATCTTCCTCTGAGTTTGATACTACACGGGTACATATTCCCTCTAATTTTATATATGCTTGAAACTTTGCACAATAAATATTTTAAAGCTTTATTATTGACACTGGCATACCATTGTTAAAAGGATGATAAAAATTCCCAGAAAGTTCAACTATTTATAACTCAGAATTTTATAGAACATCGTATATATAACTTTCTTTTGTTCTTTTTGAAGCAGTTTAGCTCTAGGTGACAGCTTCATCATTAAACTATCAAGATAACAATTAATACAAGTGTTTGACACAATGGTTAGATTGTGATAAGAGTTATTTGAGCCCCCAGTAAAATGATCTTTTAAAAAATTAAGATAAAAAATTTAAAGATAGCAACTAATTTCTAAACAAGTCAGAGCCTTTGTACTTTTTAGCTAATCTATCACAGATAACAAACAATATTTATTGATATTGTTTTATTAATAGGGGAAAACATCAGTAGTGTATCCCTAAAAATATTTGTGAAGCTCTAACTTATTTCTCTTTTGGGGGGGGGAAGTAGTTCTTCGTTAAAGATTGAATTCAAAGATCCCACATGTCATTTCACTTATATAACATTTGAAAGAACATAGACACATTTAGCTGCAAAGGAGATTGCTCTTTACCTGAACAACTTGCTTTTGAATTTCTTTGCATGATCTAAGTTATTTCAGCTTTTCTTTTATTCAAGTCATTCTACCTTCTGAGATATAAAAAATTACCAAATTCATTGCTCCTCCTTTTAGATCAGGACACGTGCACCTGATCTAAATGTCACTTTTGGTTTAAATGTCACTTTTCTGAAGAATAGCTTTTCAAACCTTTCCAAGCAGGGCCAAGTCCCTATGTACACAGAGTAGACACTGTCAATGGTCTCTTGCACCTCTGACCAGATTTCCACTTGTCTCTCCCACTGGGCTATACACCTAGTGAACACATGGTCATATGATTTCCTTTTTGCCTAGCAGCATGCCATAGGCGATAGTACAATGTCTTTTTTTTTTTTTTTTAGGCATCACTGCCCTCAGGTGGTGGGAGTAGGAGGCCCAGCCTTTGCTCCTGGGAGCCGGAATTGAACCTCCATCCCTGTGGGCCGCAGTCCCGCGCACAACCACTACACCACCGGGGCTCAGCCCAGTACAATGTCATATACAGGTGTTAACTAAAAAGCTACTAAATTAGTAACTGTAGAATGAATAAATGAATGGCTGGATTAATTAATTATATTTACCAATGCCCAATCATTTTGTAGATTTTGTGGTATTTTAACATTGAAAGCTTTCCTTTTATCTCAATACTTTCTGTCTCTTTATAAAACACATAAATTTATTTTAAGGTTGATGACTTATAATGTGTTTAAAGCCTATTGTACACATACATATTCACTAGGTTTCATTTTGTTTAATCCTTTTATTGGGGACTCATACAACTCACCATCCATACATAAGTCCATCATGTGTCAAGCACATTTGTTCGTCTGTTGCCCTCATCATTCTCATAACATTTGCTTTCTATTTAAGCCCTTGGCATCGATTCCTCATTTTTCCCCTCCCTTCTCTGCCCCCTCCCTCATAAACCCTTGTTAATTTATAAATTATTATTACTTTGCCGTATCTCATGCTGTCCAATGTCTCCCTTCACTCACTTTCCTGTTGTCCATCCCCAAGGGAAGAGGTTATATGTAGATCCTTATCATTGGCTCCCCCTTTCTACCCCAGCTTCCCTCCACCCTCCTGGTATCACCACTCTCACCACTGGTCCTGAAAGGATCATTTCCTGATCCTGGCTCGGATCTGTAAATCCTCTGGTCTAATTGGATTTCTAAGGTAGAATTGAGATCATGATAATGGGGAGGAAGAAGCATTGAAGAGCTAGAAGGAAGTTGTGTGCTTCATAATGTGTTTAAATCCTAATGTACACATTAGGATTGCTACACTGCACCCTAACTGGTTTATCTCCTCCCTGGGAAGGGGAAGTTCATTACCTACAGATAGGCTTTGGGTCTCCAACCTGTACTCCCCCTTATTTACAATAATAATATTTTTGGTTCTTTGATGCCTGATACCTGATCCCCTCAACACCTCGTGGTAATACAGGCTGTTGTGCTTCTTCCATGTGGCCTTTGTTGTTTCTCAGCTAGGTGATTGCTTGCTTACCTTCAAACTTTTATGACCCTAGCCACTATATCTTTTGATAGCCAGGCACCATCCGCTTTCTTCATCACTTTTGCTTATGCACACATTTGTCTTCATTGATTGTGTTAGGAAGGTGAGCCTCATGGGATGCCAATTTAATAGAACAAAGTGTTCTTGCATTGAGGAAGTACTTGAGTGGAAACTCAATGTCTATCTGCTCTCTTATACTGAACCTATAAATATGTACACATAAATCTATTTCCCCATCATCATATAAAAACATACTTACCTATGTACATGTCTGTATTTAGACCTCTATAAATGCCCTTTGCCTACTATTTATTTCCTCTATTTCCTTTTACTTCCTTCTTGTCCCACTATCATGCTCAGCCTTCATTTGGGTTTAAGTAATTTCTCTCGATTATCCTACCTTTGATCAATCCCTACCAGGCCTCTCACACCCTTTTTTTTTTTTTTAAGGCATCACTGCCCTTAGGTGGTGGGAGTAGGAGGCTCAGCCTTTGCTCCTGGGAGCCGGAATTGAACCTCCATCCCAGTGGGCCGCAGTCCTGCGCACAACCACTATGCCACCGGGGCTCAGCCTTCTCACACCCTTTTTGCCATTGATTTTGGATCATTTGCTGTTCCCTTGTCCCTGGGTTAGTCAACACCATCTCCTTTCCCCCACCTTTCCCTCTCCTATATCCCTCAGAGCCATCAGTTCTGTCATTTTCTCCTCCAGACTGATGCTCCAGCCTAACCTATCTAGATAGACCTGCAGAAATATGTACCAAATATGTACCCAGAAAAACCACAAAAAGACAAGACACAGCAATATGAAGTGACAAATGAAAACAAAATGGGAACTGCCACAAGAAAAAAAAACAATGTTCAGAGAACATATAAAAATAAATTAAAATAATAATAAAAAAGCCAACCCTGTAAATGCTCTGTTGCATGCCCTTAGTGTTTTCCTCTGTATGGTAGGGTCAGACCATCTGCAATCCTGACTCTGTTTCTCCAGTGTTGTCCCCTGCAGTCTTGGGTCAGCAAGGGACATCATGTCTCATGTCCTGGCCATCTGGTCTTCTCTGAGTTGGCTGTTCTGAGTTGGGAGATTGTCCTCAAGGTTTGGTGGGCCAGGATGCACTCCACTCTCTCTTTCTCCCCTTTCATTTGCTTCCGTATGCTCTGGTCAGATGTGTCCCTCTCCCCCAAGCTTCAGTGTTGTCCTGTAAAGTGAATTCTCCTGGAGGAGAGGTGGCTGTCCACATGGTTGGGTTTGGGATTTCAGGCTCCTCCACGGACTCCCTGCTCCATGCCTTCACTCTACAGTCACATCCTGGAACACAAGGTTTAAGTCTGGTTAGCATTCATCTCTTTGTGCACTTTTTTATCTTTATCAAAGTTTATGTACACTTAGAACTATAATTAGTTCCTTTTTATATGACAGTATAATTTATCTATTAAATTCAATCCTTTAAAAAGAAACTTATTAGGAATTTAATAAAATTTTCAAATAAAAAGATTACTTCTTTTATTATTGTTTGAATTTAAGATTTCTGTCTCAGACACTTTCATTGAAGGTCTAGTTCACTTATAGGATAGCAGCAAATTTATGAGAATTAAAAAAAAACAAACTTGTACTCATTATATGAGTGGGTACCAGAAGACTAAAAATGCTTCATAATTAATGCATGTAGTTCTTAACATATATATCCATCTATGCTTTATGTAGTCTGTTGGTTTGTTAATAATGTATTAGTATTTGCTTGTAATCCAAGTAAGCTGAATGACGAAAAATTATATATGGGGGTCATCAAAAAGTTCATGGAAAACGTGAATTGTGGAAAAGCTGTGCCTGGATTGTTAAAATGTATTTGCATCAAAATAAACTGATACTAACTTGATATAAAAATGTCTGAACAAGATCTAGTTTGAGACACTAAGAAGACTAAAACGTAGATTTGAAAAGAGCTCATATGAGAGCAACATGAACTGGGATAAATTGAAGGAAGAGCAAATATCAAATTTATGATGAGATGACTTGTGCTTTGTAAAAAGTCTATGGGATCCTGCCTAAAAGAAATAAAGAATGGATAACTCCCTTGAAAAAGACATGAGACGGGCTGAGCCCTGGTGGCGTAGTGGTTGTGGGCGGGACTGCGGCCCACTGGGATGGAGGTTCAATTCTGGCTCCCAGGAGCAAAGGCTGGGCCTCCTACTCCCACCACCTGAGGGCAGTGATGCCTAAAAAAAGAAAAAGAAAAAAAAAAGAAAAAGACAAGAGACACTCCTACTCCCACCACCGGAGTGCAGTGATGTCCCCCCCTCCCCCCAAAAAAAGGCATGAGACGATGGAGGTCAGGAAGAGACTGTACTCACCAATTTGTAAGGAAACTTACCTTGTCAATGTCCTAGTTGAAGAGAACCAGCAATGACCAGCAGAAATAATAGTCAATGACCTATGCATCTCCATTTTGTCTGCTTACAACATTGTCACTGAGAAACGATGGTAGAGAAAGCAAGCTTTCCATTCTGTGGGGGTCAAAACTGATGCCCCCAGGTTGGCTTCAGATAAGAGCACAGCTTTTCAGAGGACTTGTAAGTGGGTGGGAACACGATCCTAAAGCATTTCTTGGTCGAATTGTATCAGAGGTTAAAACTTGGTTTTATCGGGCTGAGCCCCGGTGGCGTAGTGGTTGTGCGCGGGACTGCGGCCCACTGGGACGGAGGTTCAATTCCAGCAGTGGGGCTGGGCCTCCTACACCCACCACCCGAGAGCAGTATTGCCCCCCCCCCCAAAAAAAAAAACTTGCTTTTATCAGTGTAACGCAGAAGACAAAGAGCAAGCAAAGCAAAGGCTGCAAAGAGGTCAAAGTAGAGCTGAGGACTGGTCAGGGACAAAGGTCCTCGGAATCGTTTCATGAGATGCTCATGGCATTTGAGTTGGGGGCTTTCTACAGAGACAAAGAATAAGAACAGCTGCTCTTACAGGAGTATTTTGAGAGTTAACCCAAGCATTTACAGAAAAGCCCAGGAAAAGCTTCACCTGACAGTCCTCTACCACAATAACCCAGCTCTTTCTTCTCAGCAAACAAGGACAATTCTGCAACAGTTCCTGTGGGAAATCGTTAGGCTTCCACTGGATAGTTCTAATTATTCTCCTTCTCACTTGACTTTGTTGCCTAATCTTTAAGCATATCTGAAGGGCACCCATTTGTCTTCAGTTAAGAATGTAAAAAAAAAAAAGGTTTATTGACAAGGTTAAATTCTCAGGATCCTCAGTTCTTTAAAAGTGGTCTAAATGGTTTTAAAACCACAAAAACATGGCATTATGCTCTCTGCCTGATTGAAAATAAAATGACCCCTATCAAACTCTCTCATAGGAAGACCTAGTTCACCTAGGCCTGTGACGCATTCTGCGCCCACCCTCACCCGCCCTTGGTTTGACACACCATCATGTTCCCTCAAAATCATTGTTACTAAAGTGGACATCAGTGGTTTTTTACATTACTAATCTTACTATTTCTTTCTTAGTACATTGAAATAAAACCTAATCATTTACATCATTTATGAGTCATTACTTTCCTTCCTCTGTTTTGTTTGTAAGTGTATATTCCGAGCTGATATTCAGTCAGTACGCTCTGGTCCACCTGACTGGGATTACAGCTGGCATCTGTTCCGTTTCCAATCCTGGTACTTAAAGGTTTTGAGTCTCTCTTCAGTTCAATTAATTGTAAAACGTTGCCCTAAATGTCATCACAATAAAGGGACAGTACTACAATATCAAGGTTAAATAGGGAAGTTGTAAGACAACATTCAAATCACTTTGTGTTGTAAGGTGGAGCAGTGTTCTGAGAAATGACCTAGTCCTGTTGGGCGGAAGAGATTCAGGGAGTAGAAAGAATGGTTCACTCAGCACAGGAAGTTGATAAGAGTAATTCCGGCTGCATTTATCCTGGTAGGATATAAAACACATACTGTAATAATTAATTAGGACCCAACACCTCTGAAAGAAGCTCTGGACTAATCTGAGCTGCTGTCAGGATGGCAGCTTCAGTCTGAAGATCATCCCCAGGGAGGCTTTCGATCCCGTGGGAGATCTTGTTGTTCTGACGGAAGAAGAATCAAAGAAAATCCATCAGTTGATACCTGCTCCATACAAGGTACTCCCTTCTCATCCTTGATGTCGTGGCAGGGACAGAACTAAAGAATAGCCTCTTCGTTGGGGGACCTATAGCTGAAGATCAGGACATAAGAATAAAACATATAAAAGTCATATTGTTCACAGTAAAATTGAGTAGAATGAAACAATAGCGAACACATCGTGGCTGAGTTTTAACAGCCTTGCTGTTGTTGCTGTTATTCGGTGTCATTGAATGGGCTCCTCCCCATAGCCACCCGATGTCCAAGAGAAACACTGTCCTATCCTGTACCCTTGGCTATTGTGATTGGGTCCCCGGTTACAGCCGCTGTGTCCATCCATCTTGCCATGGGTCTTTTACTTTTGGGTTGCCCCTCTACTTTACCAAACATGATGCCTTCTTTCAAAGGTGGGTCTCTCATAACATGTCCAAAGTACTTGAGATATAGTCTTGCCATCCTTGCTTCTAAAGAGCATTCTGACTATACTTCTTCCAAAATGGATTTGTTGGTCCTTTTGGCAGTCTAGTATACTTGAAGTCTTCTTCCCCATCACCATGATTCAAATGCATCAATCCTCCTTTGTCTTCCTTATTCAATGTCCAACTTTCACATGAATGAGATGCAACTGAAAATATTTATGTGTGACTTGATCCTCAACTTACTCCTCAAAATAACACCCTTGCTTTCCATCACTTTAAAGAGGTCATGTGACGCAAATTTATCTAATGGAAATACAACATTTGATCTCTTTACTGCTGCTTCTATGATGATTTTAGCCTCTCCTTTTATCATGAGGCTTTTTAAATGAGTCATTTTTTTACATTGAATTGTAATCCATATTGAAGGCTGCAACCCTAAATATTTATCATTAAGTCCTTCAAATCCTCCTCACTTTCCGCAAGCAAGGTTGTTGCATATTGCAAATTGTCAATAAGCCTTCCTCCAATTTTGAGGCTATGTTCTCCTTCATATAGTCCGGCTTCTCAGATTATTTGCTTAACCTCAGCGAAAATGTGCATCGGTGAAAGAATATAACCTTGATGTGCAGTCTTCCCATGTTTGGTGTGATCAATGCCCAGATTCCCCACGAGCACTATTAAGTGAGAAATGTCCCCATTCTTCTCAACGCAATCCATAGTTTGTTATGATCCATACAGTCAAATGCCTTTGTAGAGTCAATAAAACACAAGCAAACACTTTTCTAGTATTTTCTCCTTTCAATAAAGGTTCATCTGATGTTAGCCATGCTATCTCTCCTGCCAAGTCCTCTTCTGAATCCAGCACGAATTTCTGGCAGCTCCCTGTTGATGTACCATTGAAATATCTTCAGCAGAACTTTACTTGCAGGTCCTATTAAAGATTTGTTTGGTAGTCTGCTGCATCTCTTTGAAGGGGATATAGGTCTGGGTTTCTTTCACTCAGTTGACCAAAGAGTTATCTTCCAAATATTTGGCAAAGACTACTTAGTGCTTCTAGTACTTCATCAGTTTGTTGAGACGTTTCTATTGGTATTCTGTCAATTCCTGGAAACTTGTTTTTCATTAATGCTTTCATTGCAGCTTGGACTTCTTCCATTCAAAATATGACTGAGGAAAAGTTGTCTTCTCAAAATAGACTTGACTATACTGACATGAATGGAGCAGCCTCCAGGACCTTCAAGAAGCACATCACCTACTTTAATACAGACTCATGTACAAAATTTGACCAGACCTACAACAAAGAAAAAATTGATCAGGTCAATAAACAAAAAGCAAAAAAACCCAACACCAACAAAAACCAGACCATTGGCAAATTTCACTGGCAAATTGTGCCAAACTTTAAAAGGAGAGCTATACCAATTCTACTTACATGATTCCAGAACATAACGAAATTCAAAATACAAACTCAGCCATTGAGCCAATTCCGACTCAGAGCAATGACTTGAGACAGGCTAGAACTGCCTATGTGGTTTTCCTAGATTATAAGTCTTTTTTAAAATTTATTTATTGCCCCACTCCACCCTCCCCTAACCACTCAATCTTTCTTTTTATTTAAGTGTCATTGGAAAGATTATTCTTTTTAAAAAACACTTCATGCACATATCATATAATTCAGTAGGTCAATTACATCAGGAAGAGTTGCACAATCATTACCACCATCAATTTTAGAACATTTTTTCTACCTTGTGCTCACTGTTAATCATGCAATTATTTTATTTTATTTTTTTTGGCATCACTGCCCTCTGGTGGGAGTGGGAGGCCCAGCCTTGCTCCTGGAGAGCTGCTGGATTTGAACTGCCAACCCAGTGGGCCGACATCCCACACTCAACCACTATGCCACTGGGGCTCACCCCGATGCAATTATTTTTTAATGTGGCAAAAATATACAAAACAAAGTATTCTCCAATTCAACAATTTCTACAAGTATAATTCAGTGTCAGTGACTGCAATCTTCGTGTTGAACAACCATTATTAATACTCTTTTCCAAATTATTCTACCACCATTAACATAAACTCAATGCTCCTAAGCAAAAACTCTCCCTCTTTCGCTCATGGTAACTGGTAACTACTGGTCAAGTTTGGTTTCGTTCTTTCTTTTTTAGTAGTTTTCTTGATATAAACTACCTATTTGGGGCTTTTTTTGTTTTTTTGCTTTTTTGGAGGGGCATCTCTGCCCTCTGGTGGTGGGAGTAGGAGGTCCAGCCTTGCTCCTGGAGAGCTGCTGCAGGATTTGAATCTCCAACCCAGTGGGCCACAGTTCCGCGCACAACCACTATGCCATTGGGGCTCAGCCCTAAACTACCTCTTTTATGGGAGAAGAAAGCCTGGCCTTTCTCCCATGACTTCAGGAATGGTTTTAAATCATCAATCTTGTGGTTAGCAGCCCAACACATGTCCTACTATACCACGAGAAAGAGATAAAATATTCTCAAATTCATTTTATAAAATGAGCATAAATCTACTACCAAAGACAGCAGAGACAACACTTAAAAAAGAAATTTATAGGTCAAAATTCTTCATGAACATAGACTAAAAAAATCAACAGAACCCTAGCCAATAGAATTTACCAAGATAGTAAAAAAAAAAAAGCAATACAATGCATCTTGACCAAGGAGGAGTCATACAAGGAATACATGGATGGTTCAATATTAGGGTGAAAAAAGGTCATCATAATTCACCACATGTTTTACAGGAGTAGAACTTATAAAACCAATGCAGAAAAGGCATATGACAAAAATCCAACACTCATTCCTTATAAAAACACTGCACAAATATAGAGGTAAGAGGGAAGTTTCTCAACATAATTAAAGGCGTAGATACAAAATAATAATTAGAAATTGAAAGTATATCCTTTGGCAAAGAGAACCAGGCAATGATGCCCTTTATTGCTGCTCATATTCAAGATTATGCTGGAAGATTTAACCAGAGCTATAATGCAAAAAAGGAAACTTAAGATTACAGAAATTAGCTAAAAGGAAGTAAAACTCTATGTTTTTATCCTATAGCTAGAAAATCCCAAAGACTCCATGAGAAAATTATTGGATCTTAATGAAAGATTTTGTAAAGTAGTAGTGTTTAAGATCAGTGCATAAAAATTAGCTGTATTATATAATCTCTTCCCTGGGGTACAGACAACAGGGAAGTGGGCAAAAGGAGACATTGGACAGTGTACAATATGACAAAATAATAATAATTTATAAATTATCAAGGGTTTATAAGAGGGTGGAGTGGGAAGGGAGTGGAAAAAGGAAGAAGTAATTGCAAGAGCTTAAGTAGAAAGAAAATGTTTTGAGAATGATGATGTCAACAAATGTACAAATATGTTTTGCATACAATGGATGTGTGCATGAATTGTGATAAGAGTTGTATGATCTCTTACTAAAATGATTTTTAAAAATTAGCTGTATTCCTTTACACTAAGAAGGAAAGCCAAAAATACAATCAGAAAAGCAGTATTGTTATGATAGTCATTCAAAGATGAAGTACTTTAACCAGAGAAACAAAATACCTATACAAAGGAAACAACAGAACACTGCTACATGAAACCAAAAAAGATCTTTAAAAATGGAAGAATATATCATTTTCATGGATAGGAAAACTTAACATTGTAGAAATGTCTATACTACCTAAATTGATCTACAGCTATAACACAATCTTCATACAGACTGCAATATCATCTTTCAAATAGAAAAAAACTAATCATGAAATTTATACAAAAAAGAAAGGGGCTTCACATAAGCGAATTACTACTAAAGAAATAGAACACAGTAGTAGGTCTCTTACTACCCACTCTCAAAACCTCATAGTTACAGGAGTTAAAACAGCCTGGTATTATTACAGCAACAGACAGAGACCAAAGGAATAGAATTGCTAACCTAGCAGTAAATTCATCCACTAATGGGCTGTTCATCTTTGACAAAGGACCAAAATAACACTAAAGGAGGAACAGGGAGTCTCTCTGATGGATCATTAGATTAGGGATAAAGGTGGGGTTGTCTTCCTGAATGCCTGCGCTAAATGAAATTGAGCTGTCCGTGCCACAATACAGGTGCCTTCTCTGGCTGCTGTTTTCCTGGCTTCTGGAGATTTCCTGCTCTTGGCTCCAGCAAGCAGTTCTGTACTCATTGTTCCAGTCCTTCCACATGTTTTTCCACGATCCTGAAATGACCATTCCCAATTTTGAACTTCCCCACAGCTCCCTCAATGTTGCCTTACATGCTTTCCAGAGATAATATGTACTTTTGAGACTCGAATACTGGAAATTTCCCTTTCCCTCATAAAAATCACCTGGATTGCAGAAGTGCTTCTGCCATGAAAATATTCTTTCCATGTTTATAACCAAGAACCAAGGTAAACGGCCCAGAATCCTAATATTAACATATGGTGCTAGCAAAACTGGATATATATATTTGCAGAAAAATGAAGCAAAACCCACATCTCACACCATATACAAATGCACTCAAGGTGGATCAAAGACATGAATGTAAGACTTAGAACTACAAAGATCATCAAGGAAAACAATAGAAGTTCTAATATATAGCATAAATAGACTACCAAATATAATTGAAAGCAACCAGTAGAAGAGAAAGGATTGGGATGTCCTAAAAATTAGAATTATGTGCCTCAAAATGTTTCACTAAAAGAGGTAAAAAGAGAGTGCACTGACTGGTGAAAGAAAATTGGTAATGCTGTATCAGACAATGTGGGAAACAGAGAACTGGGAAGACAGAGTGTGCGGACAAATTTTCTAGGCTCATGTTCAAGGAGTCTGGGAGGCCGAGACCGTTGGAGGCAGGCCTTCACGCTTTTCAGTTGGAGATGACTCCCAGTTACATTATCCTAACTCAAAGCTATCCCCCCAAATGTCACTCCAATTTTAAGGTGCTTCTGACAAGCTCCTGGCTGCTTACCATAAGATTCAAGGTTATCTGCCTGAAGGTTGTCGGCTGTGGAGAGCAATCACACTCTATTGTCACCCCACCCTGTGTGGTTCACTGCCTTCTAATACTGATCATGGAATGTTCCCCTGGAGAGGAACTCAGGGATGACCAAGGTTAAGCCATCATCTTAACTCTAGGACCTGCGCATCTTGTTATGTATGTGCTTTTTTTTTTTTTAATCTTTTTTTTGGGGGGGAGGGGCATCACTGCTCTCTGGTGGTGGGAGTAGGAGGCCCAGCCCCACTGCTGGAATTGAACCTCCGTCCCAGTGGGCGCAGTCCCGCGCACAACCACTGCGCCACCGCGGCTCAGCCTTGTATGTGCTTTTTGTCATGTGTATTGCCCTAGTACCTTCCCTTCCTATTACATGTGGGTCTATAGTACATGAGCTTCCTGTTGTGTATGTTTATGACATGGCTTACATGCCCCAAGCTTCTATGAGACTGTTGGAGAATACATTTGCCCCATATGATATGAAAATCTTTATTTTGTTTTTCTAACCCTTTTCCCAAAAAAACGGTGGTCTCATATAATATTTTCCCTTTGGAGATTGATGAATTTCACACTGAATAATGTTCTCCATGTTCATCCATGCTATAAGATGTTTTGGGGGTTTTGGTCATTGTTTTTAGCAATACATAGTGTGGTAGTTACATAATTTCATGTCAATTTGATAAATAGGTGACAGGGGTGGAGTCGAGCCTGTCAATCAGGCCACAGACTGATTGATGCCTTCTTGGGGGTATGGCCTTCTCATGAAGATTCTGAGAGTTTTCCTCTCTTTCTCCCTGGTAATAAGAGCAGCATGCTAAGGCTTGAGATACTCTTTGCCTCAACCCTGTGCTGCACTACCTGTGGGCTAAGACAACTTGTGGGTCCTGTTGCTAGAGCTTGAGGCTTCTTCGAGGCCTGTTTCACCAGCCTGTTGGTTCATACATCACTTGAGCTTGAAACTGGTGGGTCCTGTTGCTGAGCATGGCTTGCATTTGAGATACTATTGGAACCAGCTTTGATAAGGTCCAGAGCTACTTTCGGTTGCTAACCCACCTTCCTGTCTGCTGCCTGGCGAGCAGACTCTGTCTGTCTTGCCCGAGGGAAGATTCCACTGTCTGCTTCATTGCCTTTGGACCAGCAGCATGTGTGAGTAGAAGGACTTTCAGTATATTAACTATTCCATGAAAGTGAGTTGAACTGAGCCCTCTGTACTGTTGTGTGGATTAATTAAATTTTATTGTCCTTCCAGCCATATAAGTTTCTCTCTTTCTTTCTCCTCTCTATCTATCTATAATCATAAGTGTCCTGGGTTTTTTTTCACAAGAGAACCCTGACTAACACACATAGTCTTTCACTGCCCTTAGGTTTTTTTTGTTATAGTTTACAATGTTGCATTGACCATGGGTGTGCATATGTCTGTTCAAGTTATGGCTCTTATTTTTTTTTTAGCATATGTACCCAGAAGAGGAACTGTTGGGTCATATGGAATGACTATCCCCAATTGTTTGAAGTGACACCATATTATTTCACACATTAGTTGTACATATTACCTCCCCCCTCAGCAGAACATCAGAGTTTCAATCACTCAGCAGCCTCTCTAGCACTTGCTAGTTTCTGTTTTATGGAACTTAGTTGTCAATGTCAATATGTAAGGTGGTAGCTCGTAGTTTTTTTTTAATTTGCATCTCCTGCATGGCTAGTGATCATGAGTTTCATATGTTTCTTGACCATTTGGATGTCATTTTTGATAAGCCATCTGTTCATGTCCTTTGCCCATTTTTAATTGGGTTATTTGTCATTTTATTGAGGCATTGCAATTTTCTATAGGTTTAGAGATTAATCCCTTGTCAACTGTGTCATTGTAAAAAAATTTCCCCACTCATGAACTCTCTCTTTACTCTTTTGTTTTGAAGTCTTTTGCTATGGATGAGTGTCTTATTTTCTGTAGGTCCTACTCATGTATTTTTTCATCTTCTGTATGTGTTTCTTTCATTATATTTTATAATGTATCTGTGCCCTGCAATAGGACCCTTAAGTTTGCCCCTGTTTTCTCTTTGATGATCTTTATAGCTCTGAAATTTACAGGTAAGCCTTTGATCCATTTTGACTTCATTTTTGTACATGGAATGAGGCATGGGTCCTGTTTCATTCTTCTGCAGAAATCTGATTTCCCAGCACCATTATATGTTCTTTGTTGAAGATTAGCTCTGTAAGTTGATAAATTTATTTCTAGGTTCTCTTTCCTGTTTCATTGGTGTATGCATCTATCATTATCACTAAAATACTTTTAAACTTTTATTTTCAATAAGGCATTTCTTAGGAAGCTACTAAAAACTATATTACCAAAATTAAGATATATATGAATCAGGGGATCCAGAAAATAAGGGGTTATATGAAAGCTGGAGGCAAGTCACAGGACACTGGCAAGTGACGTTTGAGGACAACAGCATGCTACAGATTTAGATAGTTAACAAGTTAGTTGAACTAGAAACAACAAAAGATTTCGGGACCAATGTCTGCAGAGAAAGTATGAAAAGAGAAAATAGACAGCAGAACTGATAAATGTTGATATGTTTGATCATACTGGAAGACAGTTTACAATTTTGTGAGAGGTGGCTGTGAATTAGTGGTAAATCTATAGAAATCTAAAGAGCTAAACAGAGTATTTCATGCAGCAATTTGAGAAGAAAAAGTAGAGGATTATAATGAAGACCTGGAGTTAGAAAACCAAAATGGAAGAATGTGATTATTATTTTTTTCAAACTACATAAATTGAAGAAGAATAAAATTCAAGACTTGAATTTTGATACTGAAGGCTTCTGTGAAAGAAGTATGGAGCGCTGGTGGCATAGCACTTACACATTGAACTACTGGCCACAAGGTTAGCAGTTTGAAACCTCTAGCTTTTTCTCAGGAGAAAGACAGGACTTTCTTCTCTTGTAAGAAATTCACAAGGGCAGAAAAATAAGCTTTGTTTTTCTATCAACTTTTTAAAACCATTTTACTGCATTGGGCCAATATGCTGTAATCTATCTCTTTGAAGTTTTCAAAAGCAAAGATGCCACTTAGATGACTAAAATGCCAGTGACTTAAGCGATGCTATTTCCAATCACCTCATAAGAATGTGAACGCTATACAATGAATTAAAAAAAAGACTGAATAAGAATGGATACCTCTGAGTGGTGGTTTGGGCAAAGAATATTGAATGCCGCAAGAACAAGCAAATCTCTGTTGTAGGAATCACTGCCGTAATCTTCCTAAAAGCAAGGATGGTAAGAGTTTGTTTACAGTTTCAGAAACCCTATGTAGGGTCTAAATGAGTTGGAATCAACTCAATGCCAGTAGATATGTAGAAAACTTAAGAAAATTTTAAAAAGAGACAATAATCACTTGAAAACAGAAAAAGTTGTATAAGAAGGGAAGTGTCAAAAATACACAAAAACCTGTAGCATGTAATACATGCACCAATATTTATACAACAATAACAGGATAGCATTATCAATATCATGCAATATTGCTTTAATTAAGATGTATGGCAAGACTGTAATGATGGATTGTGGTAGAGGGAAGTGGAGGGAGGTGTAGTAAAGAGGTAAATACTTTACCTTCTCTAGTACGAAATCAGTTCCTGTGTTTACAATTTTTTAATTGCATTAAAAGCATATTCTTTAGGAACACAGTGGCAATCAAAAAAGAAAAAGTTGAAAATAGTGACCTCTGCAGAGAAGAATTTGGAGTTGGAGAAAGACGTCTTGTGATTAGTAGAGTCGAGGTAGTTCTATTTTATTTGAAAGCTATGAAAATACATATCTTTGGTTAAAATTGAAATACATTTTTTCCTATTATAAGATAGGAAGTGGGGCTGAGCGCCAGTGGAATAGTGGTTGTGCGCGGGACTGTGGCCCACTGGGATGGAGGTTTGAGTCAGCTCCACGGAGCAAAGGCTGGGCCTCCTACTCCCACCTGAGGGCAGTGATGCCCCCTCCCCCCCAAAAAAAAAAGATAGAAAGTGAACTTTTCATGCAGCCCTGTAGGATTATAAAGAAGAAATCATCCAATAGCTTTTCTGTTTTTCCATCCTCAATTGGAATGTTGTTTCTAATCCATTTGAATAGGCTCTCCAAATAAGGCTTTAATCTGGTGCCTCAACCTTAGGTAATCTGAGAACTGAACCAAGATTTAGAGAAAACCCTCTCCAAATGGTTCTGAATACCAAGATGCACGATAGGACCACATTAGGATGTGTTGGCGCTGCTCAGAACTGTTTGGGAATTGTTTGATGAAAGGGCCCTTAAACTGGGCATCAACATTGAAAAGATACTCATGCCCAGGCTTCTGCCATGGAAATGTGCTGGTCTGAAATGAGATGTAGTGTACTTCCCAGACACTCCGCCCAGAAAAGGCATGATGTTCCATCTCCTGAGAGTGCTGTTAGGATTCAGCCTGCAATTATTGGCGGGGTGGCGGGTGGCGGCAGAGAGACACCACACCAAAGGTCACTCCATTTCCCATGGCCCACATCCAATCCTGACTGGCGACTTAAGACTGGAGCTTCCATGAGGTCAGCTGAGGTTAGCATTAGGACTGCTGCACGGCTCAGTTTCTCCCGCTGCCTACCCCACTGCCCTCTCTCCACCACGATTCCAAGGACAGTCCTTAGCGCACATCCTGTCCAATAAACTTTGACTGGGAATGTGTCCCTCAGTGTCAGCACTAGTCTGACAAGGCAAGCGATAAGGAGGGGTAAGAGTGAGGAGCTGGTATCAAGGGCTCAAGTAGAAAGAAAACCTCTTGAAAATGACAATGGCAACACATGTGCAAATGTTCTTGACGCAATGGATGGATTAAAAAAAAGAGCATTTTGAAAGGATAGTCGAAGAACAGGCATTGCTTAGAAGATTACTGAACACCTAATAATAGGGATCCCATCCCTATTTTGGAAACACCATCACTATTTAAATGTAATCTCCCACTGCACTTTATTAAAAGTGAATGCCCTGACTTTCTGTCAAGACCAGTAATTGAGAATGTGTGATCCACCAGCCTGAAACTGCTCAAAATATCACATCTGTCTAAGAAGGACTATTATAGAGCACAAGATGTGAAGAATTGGGTCCATTCCCAAAGGATCCATTGATCACATTATGCACAACGCCGCCCAGAAGTTGAAGCACCGGCTCAGAAGCGATAGCCTGTTCTGAGGCTCAGCATATGCATTGAACCAAATACCTTAAGTGGTGCTCTTTCCCAATAGGGAAGAGTCCTGGTGACATCCTGGGCTATGCATTGAACTGCTAACTTCAAGGTCAGGAGTTCAAACCTACCACCTGCTCCGAAGCAGAAAATGTGGCTTGATGCCACTATAGAGCTTGACGGTCTTGGGGAAACTCAAAGGGGCAGTTATCCTCTGTTCAATAGAGGTGCTATGAAATGGAATCAGTTCAATGACAGCAATTTTGAGTGAGGCCCCCAATAGAAAGAAGATATGGATCTGAAACTGAGGGTATATACAGGAATAGCCCTGATTATCATCACTCTCAATGACTCACTTTGGAATTGTGGTTTTGTATCTTATAATTCTGGGCTATATAAGGGTATAGGTCTTTGTCTCCAAATGGAGAGTATTTCAGCCAGGGACTATAGCAAAGGTTCCATTGAATTTTAAGCTATGGCTGATACCTAGCCACTTCAAATGATCTAAAAGCTAGCATGCAAGAAGTGTGTGTTAGTCTGGGTAGACTAGAGAAATGAATTCATGGATTCTCATATGTGCATATGAAAGAGGTTGGAGCAGAAATGGGGAACCAACCATAACAATCTATGTACAACCTCCTTGCTGGGGTATGGACAATGGGGAAATGGCCGAAGGGACACACTGGACAGCATTTGACAAGACAAAATTATAATAGTTTATAAATTATCAAGGGTTCATGGGGGGTGGGGGGAGGAATTAGATGGTGGGGGAAGGAGGAGCCAATACCAGGGGCTTGAGTGGAAGCTAGATGTTTTGAGAATGATGATGGCATCAAAGTTACAAATGTGCTTTGCATACAATGGATGTATGGATGGATTATGTTGAGTTGCGTGAGCCCCCAATGAAATGATTTTTAAAAGAATGGAAGAAAATGAAAAAAGGGAAAGAGGTTTATATACAAGAACAATTGAATATTGAGGGAAAAAAACCCAGTCCAGATCAAGTCCATAGTCCTATATTAGTTCATATGTCTGATATCAACCTATAAATTATTCTTCAGACATATGCAACACAAACAATGATGCTAAATGCAGGATGATCACAAGCCTGTGTTTAAAAGTCTTGTGTATCCAGTGGCAAGGTGAGCATCTCAGAACTGGCAGAGGCCTCCATGTGGCTCCTCCAACTCTAAGGCTCTGGCTGCCATCAGCATGTCTCCATGTGGTTTGTCAGCAGGAATGTCTCACAGAGACTGAGCATGTGCCCCACCTCCAGAGAGCTGTTTATCTCCTTAGCACCTCCTAATGAGGTCATCAAGCTACTAACTGATTGATGGTCTCCACCCCTTCACCCTGAATCCTCAAACTGACACCAGATTATGTAACAACCACAAAGAATCACCACTTTTCAGTTGTAATAGACTTTGATCATGAAGAGATGGTACACAATTATTTAACCATACATAATCTCTAAACAAAGATGATAATAAAGTCACACTTGTGCCTCGCATGATAAAAGGAATGTGCTTGTATTGAAAATGTACTAATCCCATTTTTATTTTATATTTTGTAAGAGAACAACACAAAAATATTTGATGCATACATAAAATTGGAATTATTCTTAACAATTATAGTACGTGATTCCGCAACTTGTCATGTGGATATGGCTGGTATTTAGAACTGTCTTCTTTGACTACCCATTCCATATTTCCTGTGCCCTCAGCAAATACTTTGATCATTGTGTTTCTGGTGTGTTTTTTTTTTCTGGTGGATGTTTCTCTGAAAAATCTGGCCTATTAGTCCTCATATCTGAATCAGGCTGCTATAGCTTACCATTGAATTTAATCGCAGAACATGGTAGTACTGAGAGCACCTAAGTAATCGCCTGGACTCCAGATATGTTCTTCTTTACCTCCATTATGAAATACTAATCCAATTTCCCCTTAGTGATCAGGATCACTCACAGTGTTCAATACAATAATACCACTCTTTGCCTGCTGACCCAGAGGCAGGAGGAGTCCAAAGTGGCTGAGAGGCATTCTTAACTTGCAGGTCAATGGAATCAAGGCTCTACCCTCGGGTGGGAGTATTCCTCCCATGGGAACCAAGACCTGGAGAACCAGAAAGCATATGGTTGCAGAGAGAAGGGACAAAAACATTGCAAGTGAATCATGAATAATGAGTGATACCACTCCTATGTCCTGGGACTGTGAACCCCACTTATTGAAGCAGCAATTCCATACATTGGATGTTGGTGTAGAGCATATATAGGCTCCAAGAGAACATTTCCCTAATCTCAAAAGGTGTTGCCACTGAGCAGTCACCATAACTGTGCCTTTAGAAGTGCATTCCATCTTTTTATCAAGCCAGCTACTTCAGGATGATTGGGAACATGCTAAGATCAGTATTTCAGGGGCAAGGTTCACTGCCACACTTCGTTTGCTGTCAAGTGAGTCCCTTGATCTGATATGATGCTATGTGGAGTACCATGTACCATGTACCATGTCACTGAAGGAGACATCATCTAAGTCCACAAATGGTAGTTTTGACAGAAGTATAACATGCAGGAAAAACAAGCCTATACCCAGAGGAAGTGTCTATTGCAATAAGAACAAGATGATGCCCATTCCAGAAAGGAAGTGGTCTGATGTAATAAACCTGCCACAGGTGATTATCTTTAAGATATGCTTCCATATTTTGGACTCTGTCCATATAGGTCAGGCCACTCTGATTACTATTTTGACTCTGCTATGTCTCATGGTAGTCATGTTCATCTATTGATTGAGGGCTGCCACATGTTCCCTAACTGCATGGGACCCAATCAGCCCCATTGTTGGCCCATGTCTTAATTCAATTTGGGCAGTTCCCACTGTCAAGCCTGACTGATAGCAATCACAGAAGTATTCAGAGATTCTGTGGCTTCCTTTACAAATTTGTTTCTTACAATTTTGGTAAAAGGTGTGTCCTTGAAGCACTCGCTCCCTTTGTAGATTTATAAGTTTATCTTGATAAATTCATTCTAGCACGCCAATTTCCTCAAGCCTTTGGATACCGTCTTCTGTGTATACCAAAGTAGACTTGGGACTTCAACTTGATTTAGTGTAGACCATCTCATAACCCAGGTTTCAGCAAACTAGTCAAACAAATAGATCCTGACCTCTTGAGTTGAAACATTAAATGAAAACTCCGTGCTTAGTAAGCCCATATTGATAAACTCAGACTGATTGAATTTTATGTTTGTGTGTGTGGCGGGGGGGGGGGGCATCACTGCCTCTGGTGTTCGTGGGCGCTTCCCAGTGCCCCTCCTGAAAGCTGCCACTGGATTTGAACTGCCAAGTCCGTGGGCTGCAGTTCCACACTCAACCACTTACACCACCGGGGTTCAGCCCCCAATTTTATGTTCTATGCACCATTATCCCACACCCATAAAACGTACTCCCACACATATTCTTCAGGTTTCTCTGTGTGTATGTGGTGGTAATGGTTTTACTGAGAGTGGATTAATCTCTTCAGATGGGAGGGTTGGTGCCAGTGGCTGGAATAGCTCCATGGAGTCAAGGGCTCAATGTGTCCATGTTCTAGACTGTCGGCCCAAGTTTCAAGATCCTCTTTCTTTCCAATCAGAGCTCTCACTTTAATATCAGACATTTTTCTAGGTGGAGAATTAAGCTGGAGTTGCAATTCAGCTACCTACATGATAAGATTCTGGGTTTGGTTTTCAACAAAATCAATTTCGTTACTGGAAAAGAGAGGGCTTTCTTTCAAGGCACAGACTGATGCTTTGAGGTCTTTTTTTTTTTTTTCAGCATTTGAGCTGAACTTCTGAAGCTCTGCGCTCATCTCTTTCTTTTACCAATTTGCCTATTATATTGAGGACCAAAGCAGCGTCCCTATACTTCTCATCCCGACAACTGTAAAAAGATAGCAAACACACCTTTCTTCTAAGCAATCCTTCGCCAATCAGTGGTGGTATTTGGGATATTAGCTTTGCCACTTCACACCATGGATTCACTTTTCTTGTAGTGACAGACTGATCTTCACTTACGGAGACAGGGGCAGAGTTTTCTGTGCCATAAGGTCTGAGTAGACCTAGAAATCAATTTTTAAAATTCATCTGTATGATTTCTTTCTCTAGAATCACCCTCACTACTGAATGCATTAAGGTAGGTCCTCTAGAGAAGCAAAACCAATGATGCTAGTATGTATATAGAAATACCACAGACGATGTGAGGGGGATGGTGTGCTTGGAGTTCATTCCACCAGGTCAGGTGGTTAATCAAGCTTTCTGTGTAGAGGTTCTAAAACAATTGCATATCAATGTGTGGCAAAAAACCTGATTAATGGCATACAGGGACCAGTTTGGCCATGAGGGCAATGCACCCACACATGCAGCCATCTCAGTGCACCAGTTTTTGCCAAAAACAGCATGCCTCTCTTGCCCCATGCATCTTACTTCCCTGATCTCACTTCATGCAACTTCTTTTTGTTTCTGTGAATGAAGAGGGCCATGAAATGACAGTGATTTGAGGATGCACAAGAGGCGAAGAAGCCAACAGGGAGGTGCTGTCAGCCATCCAAACAGATGAGTCTGAAAATGTTTCCAAGAATGGAATCGCAGATTTGAAAAATGTATTAAGTGTAATAAAGAGCACTTTGAAGGTGATAAGGTTGATTTGTTAAGGAAAATTAAATATTAGCTTTGAAAAAAATCTTGTTTTTATACCCCTTGTAAATTATGTATATTGAAAGAGATTTTGTATTTATATATGCATATATATATATTTATATCAATAAGTGGCTTACAGAGTTGTTGTTATTGTGCTGTTGTTAGGTGTCAGTGAGTCAACTGTGACCCATAGTGATCCGATGAGCAACAGGTTTGGAAACACTGCCTGGTCCTGCACCACCCTCACGTGCCTGAGCCCATTACTGAGGCTACTGTGCTAGTTCATCTTGCCAAAGGCCTTTCTCTTTTCTGCTGCCCCTCCGATTTGTCAAGCATGATGTTCTTCTCCAAGGACTGTCTCTCCTGCAACATGTCCAACGTATGTAAGATGAACTCTTGTCATCCGAAAGTGCTCTAAAGTACGTTCTTGCCTTACTTCTTTTAAGACAGATCAAGTTGCCCGTTTAGCAGCCTGTGATACTTTGACTGTTCTTCTCCAGCACCACAATTCAACTGTATCATTTTTTCTTTGGTTTTCCATATTCAAAGTCCAACTTTCACGTGTATATGAGACCATTGAAAATGCCATGCCTTGTGTCATATTAGTCCTCAAAGTAACATCCTTGCCTTCCAGTATGTTAAAGAGACCTTGTGCAGCAGATTTACCCAATGCAAATTGTCTTTTGATCTGCTTCCCTGAGCATCGATTGTGGATCAAAGCAAGACAAAATGCTTGACAATTTCAACTTTTTCTTTAGCATAATGTTACCTACTGGCCCAATTGTGAGGATTTGGGTCTCTTTTACATTGAGTCATAGTCCATGCACAAGGCTGCAATTTTTCATCTTCATCAAGTTCTTCTTCATCTTCACTTTCAGCAGGGAACATTGTGCCATCTGCATATTGCAGGCTGTTAATTAGTCTTCCTCCGATTCTGATGCCACATATACATCATTAAATGCAGCTTAAGATATGCTTCTCTTGACTTAGTAGCTGCAGAAGCTGAGCCATGGGAAGCAGGCTGATGAAGCAGAAGGGCCTCCGTTTGATGGATGCAAAGGTAAATATATTCAGGGTAAAGAGCCAGCTGAGAGCTCCTGGGGTTAGCAGGTGACACAAAAGGACATCGATGAACCCAATGCAGTGTCCAGACCCATCAGGACACAAACGGCAAAGAAGACTCAGCTCACTCAGTGCCTCTCCTTTGTACCAAAATTCACACACTCAAGGAGGTGTCATCAGGGTACAACCTAACTGATAGGTTGGGCTATACCCCTACCTTCATCCAGGAGTGTTTAGTCGGCATGAACTTTAGCCATCATATATGTCTTGGAGGAAGTATGGACAGAATGCTCCTTAGAGTCAAGGACGGCGGTACTTTGCCTTGTGTACTTTTCACATGCTATTGGGAGAGACCAATCCTTTCTAAAAGACATCATGTTTGGTAAAGAAACAGCAACAACAAAGGGAACAAGACTTCTATATCCAATCGTAAGGACCAAATAAAAATAAAAGAGTGACAAATAAACATATGTTGGGCATCTATTTTAGGCGAGGCATCTGCTAGACACTATGTAAATAGTCACATTGTTTTCTCTGCACATTGCGCCCACTTGATCATATTTCCTGAAGCTGTGGACATGTATCCTATTTACGTAGTACTTTTACTTTCAAAGCACTGTCCCATTCATGATCTTCTTGGACGACTACATGCCATAGTCCACTCTTTGTGCTTCATGTTTAAGGAGACTGACCTCAAAGAGATGAGGTACTGAGGTTAGCCTCTCCCTTGGGTAGGAGAGAACTAAAACTCAAGATCTTTTTCCCTGCACGCTAGCTGTGCTTGCTAATATAAATGATGTTGCCAATGGCTTTGGAAGAGGATACAATCTTTCCCTTTGGTTTGCTTCTGCTCTCTTTTATGATCTGGCGGATGCCCGTCTCTGCCTATTCCCCATTCTAAACTTTGAGAGAGGAGGGGTTCCAGTTATTCTTCACTGAGTGCCTGCAGAGGCCATTGCAGAGTGATTGAAAGTGGAGAATGATGACAGAAGATGTGGTTTGATGGCAAACCAGTGCTCAGTGGGCATCAAGGAATATTTGGGTTGAGCAGGGGGGTGGGGTTGAAACTCAGCTTTTGTGTAGGGAGGACATGGAAATGACCCTTGAATCACAAATCAAAGATGTACTGTCATACTGAGGCTCTTCAGAGAAACACTGAGACCAACTTGATCTTTGACTCATGGACAGCATTCACGGAGGACCTGCCATACGTCAGGCCCTTTCCCAAACTAGAGGCAGCAAGGAAGCAAAACCTATTAAGAATGTCGACTGGTTACACCCATTAAATGTCCACTAGGTCCAGACTTAGGGTAAATCCTTTCCATGTAAAATTTCATCCAATTCTCTAAATAACCCAAAGGGCAGGTGCCTTTATTGTCCTCATTTTAATAACGGAAGAATAGAGAAGTTAAGAGTCTTACTGGTTACATAATCCCCTTTGACTCTGCAGCTGGTTTTCCCAATCCTGCTGTCCTTCCATCTTCTTAGGTAAGACAGGACTGGGGACCAGGGGAAGAAGAGAGAAGAGCTGAAAGCAACAGTCAGAGTCCCTGGTCAGAGAGCAGGCAGGAGTACCGGAGACCAATCTTGGATCTTATGGTGTGCTCTAGGGCTGTCCCTGACGATAATTAATATGCCTGCTAGTAACAGGTGAGCTTACAAATATCAGTTGAAAGACAAGTTAGAGTGTTGATAAGATCAGAGAGAACACTGATCCATAACTGGGAGACTGTGTGATATAATAGGGAACAGTGGCCTAAGGAATTAATCTTACTAGAGTTTGAAGTCTGGCTTGGGCATCTTAAATGCTGAGATTTTGGACTTCACTTTCCTCATCAGAAAAAGAGCAGCAATGCAACCTATTTCCAGAGTTGTCACCAGATTTAAAGAAAGCTATGTATAAAAATACCTCATACCCAACATGTACCCTCATGCTACTTTCCTTCCGTATTCCTTCCTCAACACTATCCCCATGTATTTTATGTTAGATGCCTAAGTTCCACCCGGTCAACTTTGACTCCCAGAGAACTTAAAAGACAATTGCCCAGTTCTGTGTCATCCGCATGTTCAAGTCCATTGTAGTGGCAATTGTGCCAGTTCATTTCACCAAGGGTCTTCCTCACATTCCTTGGTTAGTCCTCTGCTTTACCACACATGAGACTCTCCTTCACTCATGTCCTCCTGATGACTTGACCTGAAGATTCCCTCTAAGTGGGAATACAAATGACTGGGTCTAACGGTTCTGTTGTGATCCATACGGTTTCCATCAGCTAACTTTCAGAGGTAGATCATTAGGTCTTTTCCCTAGTCTGTCTTAGTCTGGAAGTTCTCTGAAGTCTGTCCCCCATAGATTACCCTGATGTCCTTTGAAATATTGGTGGCCTAACTTTCAGAGTCATAGCAATACACAAGCCACCACAATACAGAAAACCGGCAGGGAGGGAACAGGTATTCTATGTCCAAGTCTAGACATTAAGTGAAGTAACTATCGGATGGGAATAAGATCATTTGTAGGTGAGGATTTCCTAGAGTTGAATTTGATTTCATGGTTTAAATGGGATGTTTTTGATTATAGTAAATATATATATGTGAGAAGACATTTGCCATTTCAGTATGCACGGTTCAGTGTCAATTATGTTCATCATATTGTTCAATCAATCATTGCCATGTCTATCCCCAAGTTTCCCTATCACTCTTAACAGAAGCTAATTGTCTTCTTCTGCTTTAAGGGTATAAAAGAGAATCAAATCTCAAAACGGCTTATGGAGAACATTTCCCGAAGTCTGAAAAGGGACAAAGACACAGACACATGACGTGGATGAGGGGAGCCATTGGCAGGAAGTCCAAGCGGTGTCCTCTCAGTACTCCTTTTCTGAGTTTTCCTCGTCATTATGGTCCTCTGAACTTGAAAATAAGTCATGGTATCTGGTCACTAAGATCCAAAATTATCTCTTGTTGCAGAAATGTTACTTTTAGGATATATTTTGGCCCTTTGAATAGAATTAGATAGTTCCCCATTAAAGTTGATAGAACATTCATATAAATCATGATAAATTATATTTTCAGGGAAAAGTTATCTTATCCTATTTACAAAAACAAGGGGACAAAAAGAAAATACTTTCCTAGTTTTCCAAAAAGTTTCAAAAATATTTATCAAACACACATTGAAGTGATATTACATAATATCAAAGTAAATCGTTGGAGCAAAGTTGCAAATTGACCTTGAAGAACACTAAATTCCTCATCATTAGCAAATTCATTCCAGATACTCCAGCATCTCATTTGCTATTTTGAAGAGGAGTCATAATTGTCTCTTTTAAAGTTTCTGTTCAAATAAATGAGCACAACAAATTGTCTTCCTTATTTTATTGGTAGCGTTAGCTTTTATAAATGTCAAATTTGGCGTTTTATCTGAAAGACTATGTGAATTAAAATAATCAATCACTTGTAGAGACATAAAGAGAAGGCAGTATAAAATATAAAAATGGAAAAGGAAAGGAATTCTTATTTGATTTTCATTTACTCCCACTGAAAAAAATAACTAAGAGAAATGAGAAACTGAGAAGCAAAATTAATCTTGATTAGGCTCATTTGGGGATAAGCAACCACTTTGCATGATTATCCATTGTTAGGTACGAAATGGAGCACCTCCACATTATCTCTCATTGGATCTCTCATTGTTGAGAGGAAAGGACCCAGAGATCATGACTCAATGCTGTGACTCACCTGTGACTCGATTCTGAACACCCGAAGGAAGAAACCTGACAGGGAAGATAGTGGCAGAGGAGACAAAATCTCAAAGTCTCTGCATTAAAGAACTGTCAGTCTCTCAGAAGAGATGTTAATCTAGCACAGATGAGACCTGCCAATCAAACATATGTGTGACCGGGAGCCCCTGGATTTGATGAAAACTTTCACGGTAGATGTCACAGCTGTGTTGTCTGGATAGTTAAATCTTGTTATTTCTTTGTTATCGGCACATCCACTATTCCAGTCCCAATCCATGGGGGAAATAGTCACCTAAGAAATTTCTGGAACTATTCAAATATTTGTGATTAAGAATGATAAAGAATATACTTTACTTTACTGTTGGTGTGGTGGTCATGTGCTTATGTTAATTTCATGATTGAGATGTAGGGGTGGAGTCTAGCCTGTTAATCTGGAGATAGCCATTGAGTAGCCAATGAGGCCTCTGTGTGGGCATGGCTTTCTCCTGAGACTTCTGGGAGATCTCGCGATATTTCCCTCATGGAGATGAGAAGCTATCTCCCCAGTTGTTGGGAGTTAGTCTTAGAGACAACGAACTACAGACAAGATGGCAGTGTCCCAGGAGCAGGAAGAGTCGGAGGAGAAGCCACATGGCTTTACCCTGATGGAACCAGACCTCTGAAGCTGGAGAGGCCATGTGGGGACCCCTGTCAGTGATCAGTTGCTTCTAACATCACTGGATGCTGTTGATGGACACTGAGCCCTGGAAGTGAGGAGCCATGGGGAAACCCCTGCCAGAGCGGGGACTCTGCACCCACGGGTCTGTGCTTCGTGAGTCGGAAGGAGACTTTATAGACTGGTATCAGGCATATGGCTAATATGGGACTTATGACCTTGAACTGGACTGGGCTGGGATGATTTCTCAATGTCCCATTCCTCTTGTATATAGACCATACCCTTATATCCATATGTGTGTCTATCAATTTGTTTCTCTAGTCTACCCAGACTAACACAGTTGGTATCTGTGTGATCATCTAATTAAACCAGACATTACAAAGTAACTCACTGTCCTCATAATTTCATCCCAACTATGGGAGGCAATGGTTAATCAAAACAGTCCCAAAGAAATGATGTCGCAGAGCTTGGTCGAGAAAGATGATCTCAGTTGACATTTCTAACCAAGAAGTCCACCCTCTAGAACCTTCGAGGGTTACTGGAATCCTTTCTGGGTTGATCTCTTCTGAGTTTGTCTATATTTTGCTCTATTTCCCCAAATGTATGTCCTCCCTTTATTCTGCTGTATGGATGTCCAGCGCTGAAATAGCTCTGTGGGTATGTCAATGCTCTAACCTCTTGTTGAGCAACTAGTAATGTACAAGCACTGTCCTCTGGTCAAGTGTGTGAAAGGACAAATAAAGCAATCCTCTCAAAGTTCCAAATCAAGTGGAGAGGGGCAGCCAAAACCCGAACCAAACCCGCTACTCTCGAATCCTTTTGGACTCACAGTGTTCCTACCAGACAGAGCAGAACTGCTCCTGTGGGTGTCTGAGAACTCTTATGGGAAATAGAGAGCCTCACCTTTCTCATGAGGAGCACCTGGTAGTTCTGAACTGCTGGCCTTGTGGTTAGTAGACCCAAATAGGCCAGCACATTGATCGGCTTGCAAGCCATCAGGGGCTCTTTCAGTGTGAGTGTGCAACTCTGAAGTAACATTGAAAACATTTGAAGGTTATCATTTCAGATCACGGTAATTTCATTTGTTTGGAAAAACATATTTAAGGCTCTTGAGTGATTTAAAAGTTGTTAGGAGGGACAGGATTGGGGCCTTGGTCTCGAGGGTTTGCTGACCCCTGGGCTTGCACCTTTCTGAGAGCATTTCAAAAAGAACCCGAACCTACTGAATCAGAAAGTCTGGGGTGAGGACAAGGGCCTTGCGAATGGATATCTATTTTTAAAACTCCTTGGGTGGTTTTAATGGAGTAAGGAAGAACAAAAAAGAATCAATGCTTTGGAATTATGCTGCTGCTGAAGAATGTCGAAAGGACCGGAGACTGCAAGAAGAATAAACAGATATGTACTGGGAGAAGTACAGCCAGAATTCTCCTTGGGAGCAAGGGTGTAGGGACGTCCTCTCATTTAACTTTTGTCATGTTATCTGGAGAGACTGGTCCCCTAAATAGGACATTGTACTCGGTGAATGTCAGCAAGAAAGAGGAAGGCCCTTGACAAGAGGGATTGACACAGTGCCTTCAAAGATTTCTTTTTACATACTTTGGACATGTTGTCAGGAGATGCCATTCCCTGGGGAAGGACATCATGATTGTCAAAGTTGAGGGGCAGTGAAACAGAGGGAGGTTCTCAAGGAGATGGACTGACATCGTGGTGACAACAGCGGACTCACGCACAGGAGCCACTGCGAGGATGGTGCAAGCCGGGGCATCGTTTTTGTGCATGGGGTCGCTCTGGGTGGAAGAGATCTGATGGCACTTAACAACAACAGTCTGCAGATGTCACAGTCTTGTTTGCTGAAGGTGAAGAAGCCTCGAAGGACTTGCCAATGAAAATCAAAGCCCTCGGCCCTCAGTTAGGAGAGCTGGTGTCCTTGTGGGCAAGGGGTTGACTTGCTAGTTGCAAGGTTAGCGGTTTGAAACTACAGCTGCGCCAAGTGAGAAAGTTGAAGCTTTCTGCTCCTAGCTTGTCAGAAGTGCCCAGGGGGAGTTCTACTTTGTCCTGCTAGGTTTCTATGACTCAGAAGCAATGTAACGGCAGTGAGTTTGGTGTGAGTTTTGGCAGCCTTCACTGTGAATTACAACTCAACCAGAATCTTGATGACTGGATCCTATAGACATCATGATACCTGGAGAAACAATATCAGTTGTCAGGGATTCCATTTCACTTTTATTCCCAGGAAACACTCCTGTAAGCAGCAGTCAAGTAATCAAACACGTTGCACTGGGCAAGTCTTTCATGTAAGAACTTTATAAAGTGGTCAAGAGCAAGAATGTCACTTTGAGGAGGCGTATCTGAGCCAAGGCATGTATTTTCAATTGCCACATACACGTGAAAGAAGGGCAATGAACAAGAAATCTTGTAGAATAAATGATTTATTTAAAATACGGTGTTGGTTAAGAATGTTGGAAGTATCGTGAACTGTTAGGAGAACAGCAGACCTGTCTTGTATACCCAGATTGCTCTTTGGGGGTAGGATAGCAGAGTTCATCTAACATACTTTGAACATGTAATCTGCAGAGACAGCCCCTGGGTAAGGGTGTCATGCTTAAAGTAGAAGCTCAACAAAAGAGAGGAAGGAGGCTGATTGACACAATGGCTTTAACAAAAGACCCAGGCTTAACAATTGTGAGCTTGGAGCCAGTTCCTGGAACCACCAGTTGTTATGAGTCAGAACTCACACGGGACACCTCACCAGGACAACATGCAGCGTAGGATCAACCTGGATCAAAGTTGGTCTCTACCGGCAAGGAGGAAGAGAGGATGACTACGGCACTGGAACCAAGAGGGTCTACTACAATGGAAAAACAGAATTGACCTTTGTGAAGGGAAAAAAAAGCGCACTCTTGAAAGGTGGACTGCCTTTACTCAATGAACTTGTGTTCTCCCTGCTTGCAATGCCCACGGCCAATCCACAGTGCCACCTTTTACATGATGACTTCTGGCAGGGGCCAGAAGACATTCTCAGGAGGGGATCTGGAAAGGGGCTCTCTGATACAATGTGGGCATGGTTCCGTTAAAGGGCTGTAGCCAAAGGGAGGCTGTTCACATCCTTAAGAGATGGGAGAATTAGTGGTGACTGACATGAATTGATGCCACAGACAAGGGTGAACTTGACAGGGGCACAGAGCATGCCAGAGCGCTGGGTGAGACAGGGAAGAAGAGAAGGGCAGACATGACCCAGCTCCACTGTCCTCTGGCTCTCCACTGTGAAGTTGGTGCTCTCACCAGCTTCTGGCCCAGAGCAGGGAAGAGGAGGATAGAGAGTTGATTCTGCAGGAGGACAGAATCAGTGAGTGGAGGACACCAGCCTCCACAACTGCATGGGCCCATGGTTATGTAATTGAAGGGTAAGTGAAAGGAACCTCAGACAAGACATGCAAAGGCTTACCTTTTAAATAGTGACTGGGAACCAGCGGGGTGAAATATGCTCTCACAAGCTTACAGGATCTCAGGCATGCAAGCTGTGTTGCACACATGCTTAACAGGAAGGGATTGTATTAGAGGTATACACGTAACAGGAAGAGGAGGGTCGAGGGGTAGACACACAGCAGGAAGGGGAGGCACGATAGGCATACATGTGAGGAGAAGGTATAGACTTAACAAGATGGCCAGGTTCTAGAGTTAAGATGGGGGCCTAACCATGGTCCTCTCTGAGCTGGCTTGACTTTAAGTGTCCCTGAGCTCATCTCCAGGGGAACAGTGTATGATCCTTATCAGAAGGTGCGGGGGAGGGGAAGCCACAAGTCCCGCCTCGAACCTTCCCGGCCCCTGCCCGCGGTGCTTACATGATGATCTGATTGCTTTTGTAGGCGGATACCTGCCAGGCAGATAGCCTTCAAGCAGTATTGTAGCAACCATGTGCTTGCAAAGCAGCACCTTAAAAATGGCATTATTATGGGGGATCTTGTGGGGGGGAAACTTTTACTTAGCAGAATGTGACTGGGATGCATTTCCAATCTGAGAACATGAAAGGCCTCCCGCAGCCAGTCTGCCTCCCAGATTCTTTAATTATGAGCATAGAGAATCTGTCTGCACACACTCTGTCCGGGTCTCACTTTTCCACGAGTGAGTTAGCTGACCAAAATGCAGAGTGCTTTCCTGAAGAAAAACACCTTCGAAATACTGGTGGAAGTTAAGTCATTATTACCATTTTCACTTACTCATTTCCAACCTCGTTCCTAGCTGCCAACGTAGCCAATACCACCTGGATTCCACAAGCTACCGGGGGAACGTCCCTATTAAATTGTATTCCTCGCCCCAGATCAGGTCAGACGGCTAAGAAGGTGGTCCCTCGGCTTCACCAGGGATTATCTGTCACAGCAAGAAGGGGAGTTTAAATCAAAGTGCACCAATTAATTCAAAGCTAACCGCGGAGTTAAAGAAGAAACGGGGAAGGGAAAACAGAAGGTGGGATGGCAACCTTGGCGTTCGCGGGGCTGGGGCACTTGTTGACCTGTGCCGTTCTGCAGCAGCACGAAAAGCAGGGCCCGGGGAACAGGCCGGAGGCACCGGGAACTCGGCCTGCCCGGGACGGCAGCGCTGCCTGCGCGTCGCCGCTAGTGGCCGGCCCTGCGTCCGCGGCCCAGGTCAACGTGCAGGAGCTGCGCGGCCCGGCCGGCGGTGGGGTGGGGTCGGGTGGGGGGGCCGGCGAAGATGTCCAGGATCTGACGTCGTGCCACACCGGTTCGAAGGCTGATCTCCACCCTCTCGCCGCCGCCTGAGTGAGTCCATCCTGACTTCAGGATCCTGGAGACTGAAGGCCCAGAGGCAAACGGTTGAGCTACCAGGAAGAAGCAAGGACCCGACGTTGAAAAACCTATGCTTTCCACTTCCCTGAAAACGCTGCTGACCCTGGACGAGCCGCGGGAGGGGACGTCGGTGCTTCTTCTGTGCCCCCACCTGCAGAATGGGAGGAGCCAAGCCTAGTGGTGCCCGTGGGCGACATTAAAGGGGGAGGGGGCGCCCAGATCCTCGTGAGCAGGTCTCTAAGCCGAGCGAGACTCCTAGGCTCCCCGCTCCAGAACGCTCTGGAAGCACAAGGAAGCCGCTTCCGACCAGGGTTAGCCTGCCAGCGTGGCGTCCTCACGGTCCCCGGGGAGTCACAGGGACAGCGGCATCCACCCCGCAAGAGACCCATATGACGCTGCAGGCCCTTCAGCCCTCTCCCTGCGTTCCCGGCCGGAGTCGCGGGGCACCTTCCCCTCCCCGTCCCAAGATAGTGTCCCACCCCGTCGGGTCTTCCGGGGAGAGAATAAAAGTTTTCCGGGACCCAAAGGCGGCGCGGCGGAAGCCACAAGTCGCGCCTCGAACCTTCCCGGCCCCGGCCCGCGGTGCTTACATGGCGGCCGAGGCGGCGGCACGGTTGTCTCGCAACCTGTTTGCCCGTCAATTTGCAGAACGCACATCCACCGCCGCCTCCCTCCCGCCTCCCCGCCGGCGCCGCCTCCCCCGGGGGCGGCCGATGCAACAGGGAGTCGTTTCTGGGTAGCGACAGCGGCCTGCCAGGCGGGGGGGCTCCGTGCCACCGCCGCCCGGGCCTGGGCCCAGAGGGGTGCCTGATCCCGCGCCCCGAGCGCGCGCCAGCTCCGGAGCCCTCGGAGGCGGAAACGCCGGCTCGCGCGGAGCAGGGGCGCAAGCCGGGCGCAGGGCGCGGGGCGCGGGGCGCGAGGCGGGCCCTGGCGGGCGCCCTTTGAAAGTGGCGCATCGGAATGCCCAGGGAAGCGCCGGAGCCCCGAGCCCCGGGGAGAGGAGGAGGGCCAGCGCGTGCAAGCGTGCGCGAGTGTCGGTGCGAGTGTGTAAAATGGTGGGGAGCGGGCGTTCTGGCTGCGGGGCGCATGCTCACACGCCGCTCGTGACGTGCGCGGCCCCAAGAGCAGGAGCGGATCAAAGAGCCACAGCTCGGGGAGGGGAAGGAGCCCAAGAGGAGGAGGAGGAGGAGGAGGAGGAAGGGGAAGGGGAAGGGGAGGAGGAGGAGAGGGAGGAGGGGGAGGAGGAGGAAGAGGGAGGTGGGTTGGTCTGGGCTGAGCTCAGCCGGAGCCCGAGCCACCCAAACAGGAGAAGGAGGGCGCCTGGGAGCCGGGCTTCGGGAGCAGCTCCCGCCGAGCGGCAACTCCCGCAGCCGGCCGCGACCACGCCGGAGCAGCCGCCCCGCGCCCCGTTCGTGCGGCGGGCGCCGCGCATCCCCGCGAGCCCGGCCGGGGGGCATGAGCCGGGAGGGGCCGCGGCCGCCCCCAGCACCTCCGGGCACGCACATGTGCCGCGGGCCGCAGCCGGCGTGATTGGAGGCGGCCGGCGGGCGCGGCCGCGGGACCCGGGGCGAGGCGGGGAGCCCAAGTCCCCCGGCAGGTAGAGGACCCGGCGGCCGGCGCGCGCCTCTCTTCCCGCCCGGCGCAGGACGGCAGCCGCACTCCGGGGCCAGCGAGTCCATGGACGCGCCAAGTCCAAGTCGCGAGCGATAAGGCGGCGCGGGCGGCAGGCGTCTGAGCGGGCGGCGGCCGGAGGAGCCAGCGACCTGGGCGAGCGCGGCGGCGGCGGCGGTCCGGAGCCATGGACTGCAGCCTCATCCGGACGCTGATCAACAGATACGTGAGTGCGCCCTTCCCCGCGCGGGCGCCGAGGCCGGCACTCTGTGCGCGGGGTGGGAAGTTCGGGACTGGACGCCTTTGGACTCGAACTCTCCCCGACGCGGGTTCGGACCTGGCTTGCCCCAGGGCGGTTGTGGTTCCCCCACGCGAGCCCTTTCCGGGACCCTGTAAAGCCCCCCCGAGTCCTATAAAGTCTTGAGTACCTTTGTGACTCTCACGGGACGTGTCCCGGCTCCTGGGGGAAAGGAGGGTGCTGGGGAGGGCCCGCAGGAATGTTCACCCTCCGAACTTGCTACTTGGGTTCAGGTATTCCCCAGCCCCTTCTGCTACAGCTGCCCCCCCACCCCCAACCCCTTTTATCATCCCACTCCAGCAATTTGCTGGCTGATGACCCCCACCCAGTGTCCCGGCTGGGATCTGAGCTGTCCCCGCCGCCGACCTGCCCCCAATAGAGAACTGATAGCCAGTATAGGACAGCGGTTTGGGAAGAAATGTTCAGCTTCTACTTGCATGCATGTAGAACTGCACCTGGGTGAATAGCTTGAGAAAGACGTGTTACGATACATTTCTGCAGAAAAGGGCACTGCTTTAAAAAAGAGAAAGAGGGAAAAGAACCCCAAACCTACCTACCACTGCGAGATTAAGAACTGAAGTTTGGAAGATGTGTGCTTGAAAGTAGCCAATCAGATTAGAGGTTCAAAGTGGCTTCTGGTTCCTCTAGAATCCACTTGCCTGAGAGGGCCAAGCTGTAATATCAGGAGAGAATGAATGCCTGGTAGGGGGGGTTGGGGGGACGGAAGGGGGCGCAGAGGAAGTTGGTTTGGTTTTACTTCAGACAGAGGAGAAACTGGAAGTGGCAATCATCACTGATACTAGGCTTACAAAGTGGTGTGGGTATTACAGCAACAAGAGAAAGAAAATTATCCCAAGAATTGTTGATCTCTGCCTCAGGCTGTTTAACAAAGGTCTTCTTTATTCCAAGGGGGCTGAATGCACCTAGGCTCAGTCACAGGTTAGAGAAGTCTTATGTGTGGTCTGAGAGGAAGAGAGGCCATTATTCATGTAGCTACTTTGTGTTTTTCCTACTGTAAGGTTTGCAGTGGCTAGTCTTTCGTATTTATAAACACTTTGAAAAGGAGCCGTTGGCTGAGGATGAAAGTGTTTCTTTTTACCCAGGAGAAAACCAAATCAATGTTTTTCCCATGAGTTGATTTAATAGCCAAGAGATAGTGAGGCTCAACTTTATGTGTGCCTGTCCGTTAGAGAGCCAGCTGTCTGAGAGGCTTTCTTTTATGGGGAGAGAATTCCCCAGTAGTGTTCCCTCACAGGTCCTCAAGCCCCACATGCCCATGGCAATGTAAACATCCTGGACATTGTATATAGTCATCACCCACCCTGGACTCGGTCACTGGAAGGGGACTAACTAGATAGGTACCAGAGAAAACATTTTATTGTGCAGGGACAGTCTGTGCTCAGCTGTCACTTAGAGGTGTGGGTCTTCGGCACTTTTAAAAGGTCCTGAGGGTGGGGGGGCGCGAAGAAGGGTGATGGACTTGAAAGAAAATGGAATTTTTCCATAACCGGTGTGAAGGCCTCTCATATTTTACTGTCTTGACTTCTGGACATGGAAAAGGAAGGGTGGAACTTTCATTTATTTATAATACGCTTACTGGTTTTCTAGTTAATTTCAGCACTCTTCCCACTCCTTCTACAAGGGGGTGGGATTGGAGAGACTGGGCGGTCGGTTTCCCAGAGCCATGAAAGGTGCATGGATCATCTTTCTTCTGATCCCGTAGGTGGCTCACTGTCCTCCCAGAGTCTCATCTTCCCGAACCAGTTCCTGACCGGAGACGAGGGTGCATGCCCGGTTTGTGTGCTTGCTGTCACTCCTTATTCCTTCAGGCCCTCAGCTTTTAGGTCATATCTCTCCGCATACATTGCGTGCGACTTAAAATGTTCAAAGTTGCTGCGTACTTTGTTTTATGGACTCATGAAATCAAACTTTTCCTCCCAACCTAAAAGTTAAAAAATATTTTTAATTACCTTTCCCAGCATCTACCTACATGGCCACGTCAATTAATCTGTAAATTAATCTCCCACAAGTCATTTGGGAACTTAAGTACTAATCACATACAAAGCCATCCATTTCTGGGATGCTAAGTCTATTTCTATGCTATTAAGTCAATCTGAGTTTTTCCAGAAAGAGGTTCTGTCATCTTGTAATTTGGCGACCTGTCAATAAGTAGGTCTGAATTATATTTCATCTTACTAGAGGAATCAAAGCAAAACTGTGATGGAACATTCCTTCTTCCTGGCGATTTCCTTTTGCTGTCACAAGAAGGAATAAGTGGCTCATAACTTGTCTAGTGTCCACATAGACTTCCTAGGAGAAAGAAAAAAAAATCACAACTCTTCAGCTCCTTCAGATGCACAGAGTTTGCCAAAAGATAAAGAGATCCTTGGAAACCATTGCTGTGGGTAATTCCTTCTGGGCTAGTTCCAGAGAGAGAGAGAGAGAGAGAGAGAGAGAGAGAGAATATGAGAGGTTTCTGTTCTTTAGAGGCCACATAATTTTAAAGTGTCTATGTCTGACTCTTTAGATGGACATAAGCCTTACAGGCATGGCATTTCATATTTATAGATGGCACAATATTTATGTCTTATAAGGTAGTTAACTTGTTGGTAGTTTGACTTACATACTGTAATCACTCCCCTCTCCTTGTTTTTTTAAGAAGTGGATGGAGTTTCTTTTGGGGGGGCATCACTGCCCTCTGGTGGGAGTAGGAGGCCCAGCTTTGCTCCTGGAGAGCTGCTGCTGGATTCGACCCGCCAAGCCAGTGGGCCGAAGTCCAGCACTCAACCACTACGCCACCGGGGCTCAGCCCCTTGGAGTTTCTTTTTAAGAGCTTTGGGAGTGGGGGGGGGGGGATGAGGCTATAAGTAAATAGTAATATTTCAGTTCTCAGAGTGACCCTCTAGGACAAAGTCAAGCTGCTCCTTTGGGTTTCTAAGACCATCAGTCTTTCCAGAGACAGAAAGCCCCATCTTTTCCCCGAGGAGTGCCTGGTGGTTTCAAACTACAGACCTTGTGATTAGCAGCCTAACACATAACCCACTGGCAGTGGTGGGGGAAGGGGAGGGGGGACCTTAAATTATGGGAAGTATCAGTATGTCCTCAAGGCTTAGAACGTAGATTCAAAAACCATATTGCTAGATTTTGACCCTTGCTCTGGATACTTTTAAATTGTGTAACCCTGGGTCAGTTGTTTCACTTCTTTTGTGCCTCAGTTTTCTCTTTTTAGGATAATCATGGCTTATTGGGCTTATGTATTAATGAACTAAGCTAACACAAACAACGGCTATAAAAGGGAACCAGACCCAAGCAAGTACTTAGGAAAACGTTCACTGTCACTGTGAGCAGGCGGTGGGGGCCAGAGGAGAGAGCTGGTACCTGCCTGCCTCTATGTTGGCTCCCAATCAAAACCTGCCCCCAGGGAACCACGAGGTTACAGTTGACAGATTAGCTGAGTACCTTGCTTTTGAGGAGTGAAGGTCCCAGATGGGATTTCTAAATACTTGAAAACAGAAGTATGGAAAACCAGTGAACAGTCCAAGCAAAAAAGTCTGCAGGACACATTTGACCATAACTTTCACTGTAAGGGCAACCTTACATATCAAACTGTAAAACATCTCCTGGGTGGGTACGATACTGCTCTCTCTTTCTTTCCACACTTCACATTGTGAAGATTTGGCATACTCTAGTTCTAGTTCTGCAAGAGTCTTTACCCCCTTTTCTTTTTTCTTATGTGTGTAATTTGTTTCTGATCATTCAACCTGCAGTGATGGGGTGATCTGTTTATTGGTTGTGCTATGGCTGTTTGTCAGCATTGCTATTTGTCCTGCCTTCTCAATTTTGCTTCCGGTATATTTCTTTTCTTTTTTTTTTTGGCGGGGGTGGGGGGGTGGTATCACTGCCCTCTGGTGGGAGTAGGAGGCCCAGCTTTGCTCCTGGAAAGCTGCTGCTGCATTTGAACCGCCAAGCCAGTGGGCCGCAGTCCCGCACTCAGCCACTAGGCCACTGGGCTTAAGCCCTTCCTGGTATATTTCTAACATCCTGAGATTGCAGCTTATTAAATAATATGAAGGCTTGTGGCCACTTATTTTGGAAACAGTTACAGTGTAGCTTTCCTTATGAGAGAAACATGGACTTTTGTCTTTGCTTGAGAACTTGAACTCTTGCTATATTGTTGCTGAATGTTAGCTACATTGGAGTGGGCTGTCAGCCACATTGTGGGTGGTCCCATGCACACTGGGATCTTAGTGTTATCATTGGCTGATTTTTAGAGTATCGCAGCTTTCTTCCTAGTCTGTCGTAGTTTGGACGTTCCCCGGGAAGCTGCTGGGCATCATAACAGCTCACAAGCCTTCATTGGCACCAAGAGGTGATAGCTGTATTTAAGGGCAGTGGCAGGTGGCGTAATTGAACCCTGGTTCCCCCCATAAAAGGTGAAAATGCTCCCACTGAACTGCCTCGATCTCATTGCCACACGATAGTTCTTTGACTCTTCCCCAAAGCAGAAGAGGCTAAATGCAGGCCTTGGTGTTTGCTTCTAATTATTTATTACCAAGTGGTTTGTAACATTAATGGTACTGTTCTAAAAGACAGACGTATCCATTTAGCTCAATTGCACCAGTCCCTTAAACTGCTCCGACTTTCAGAGCTGTAGATTTAGAAAGTCGCCCTTCCTGATTCAGCAACACGGATGCCGCCATGGGGCCTTCCTCTTCTTCAGTTCTCCGAGGCTTTGGCCTGTTCCCTGGCTAAAGCACCCTAACCTCTTGAGACCCGAGTGCTCCAAATTGGTGGACCCTTAGGTGCAGAGTCCAAGACCAGTAGCTGGTATGTCTGAATGTGTGTGGGGGTGGGGTGGGTGGAGCCTACCATACAGACTTGTAAAATGTTTATAGCTAACAAATGTTTAACAAGGCGGCACAGGAAGAGCGTTTCCTTGTCTTCCAGCGCTGGAGCTTTTCACCGGGCGGTTGAAAGCAATAGGCCTAGATGGATCATTTCATCTTGATGCTCTCGTCTGGCCCATGGTTCTTTGGAACCCCATTCAATTGTCTGCCTGTGAGGGACCAGTGATCTCCAGGTACTCTCCCCAGAGGGTAGATTTACTACCACAGGGGGGAAAGGCTTTTGTTGACATGGTTGGGTGCTGCTGCCGCAGTAAAGTGCCCAGGCTGTGAATACTGCCCTTGGCTGACCGGTTACTGTTTTGTTGAAGCCACTGGGAAGCATGCATCATTGCCAAACGCATAGAAAAATCCCCTACTTTAAAAGGTGCTGGACTCCCCAAGCCCCAAATACAAACTCTTCCTTGGAGTGTGGGCTTTATTTTCTAGTAGACACAATGATAATAAATGAGGGTTAGAATCCTAAGTCCCCAATGTCTAAATGCTTTTTGTTTATTTATTTTTTAAAGTTAAATCCAGGCCAAAAATGCTGCTTATTTGTGATGAAAATCAACAGAAAGCATTCTGTCTAGAAATACCACAATATGGCAGACGGGATGATTTTTGCTTTTACCTGAATGCTGGTATCCTAGAAATACACAATCCTCTCAGTGGTTAACAGTTTGGGCATTAGGGTTTCTTTAAAGGCCTTGTTTTACAATCTAGCCTAGTTGGCTGCAAACCACAAGATTAGCAGTTTGAAACCACTAGATGCTGCACGAGGGAAAGATGAGGTTTTCCCCTTTCATAAAGAGCTACAGTGTCTACATTTCACAGAGGCATTTCTGCCTGCCTGCTAGGGTTCTAAGACGGCATGCACTGCATGGCTGTGAGTTTGGTTTCTTAGTTAGATTTTAAATTCTGTCTCAGCCACTGATTCGGGTGCCTCGGGCTGTCTAAGTGAGTTCTTCAAGGTCTGCTTCCCCATCTGTAAGATGAAGGTTAGTCGAGGTCCCTGCTGCAAGGCTGTACAGCGATGCTCTGTATAAATAGCCCAGCACAGTGGTTGCATGTGTGAGGTGCTCACTGAGAGAACTCCCTACCATAAATGTGGATTTAATGCTGTCTGCCACGCCTTCCGCTCCTCACTTCTCCAGCCTCTAATACCACTCCTTCCTTTTCTTCTCTCTACCCGCTTTACAAGGAGAACAGATGCCATTACCCAGGAACCCCCTCCTCCGTGTGCCCCAAACCCACCAACCCTCCTGATTTTTGAGCAGCTGGCCTTGTTCTCATGAAGGGCTGCCCCAGAGCGGGGACTCTGGCCCCTCCCCTTCCTTTGGCTCTTCTGGGCTCATTGGTGGGATAGTCTCTAGGGCCACATCTCCTTGTGACCTGTGGAGACCAAAACCCCGAACCCATTGCTAGCTAGTTGATTCCAACTTAAGCGGACCGTACGGTACCAAGCAGAGCTGCCCGATCAGGTGTTCTGGGCCAGCATCCTAACAGCCACTGATCTCCAGGCCTTTCCTCCGTGGTGGGGAGGATCATGTGTCCAGAACCACCACCTTTCGCTTACTAGCTGAGAGTAAACCTCTCCCAAGGCCTGAAACCATGACTGAAGATCACCCTTTATCACTACACCAAACATTTCCTGACTCCACCTTTCCCTTAGGCTGTCGCAGTGACTTTTCGTTTTGTTTCTGGCTTCGCTCATGCGGATACCTCTCCCTTTCCTCCTGATTAATCATGATCCCATTCCAGGTGGACGTCTGCTCCCCTCACACCGGGGAAAACACTGTTTTCAAGATCACCCATCCCTCGCTTGGCCCTCTCTGGCACTCAGACCTCCACTTGCTCCATTCCACTCCTGTGTGTCCAGACCCCGCTCCCTCCCCATTCGCTCACCCTGCATTTGGGGGGTGCCCGCTGAGTGCTGTCCTGGCTGGGCGCTGTGGGATCCCTTCTGCCTGGTGGCGACCCTCTGTACCACAGAATGACCCGCCCCTTGCTCCTGCGCCGGGCTCACCATGGTTGCAGCCACCATGGCCGTCCGTCTACAGACAGTTAAGGGTTTTCCTGTTTTGGGGGCTTCTCTGTGTTTCCAAGCAAGAAACCCTTTTCCAGGGACTGCCTTCTCCAGGTAATATGTCCAATTGTGAGATGAAGGCTCGCCAACCTTGCTTCTGGGAATCATTGTCATGGCCACATGTCTCTCAAGGTATACTCGATGAAATTTCATGGATAACATCAGTGAAATCCACAAGCTAGTGAACTAGTAAAGCCCAAAATCTCTGGCCCCGTGGGGCTTATCCTTGATAGGCGAGAGATAGATGGAGATGAAAGTAAGTCTTCTAACCCACACTGTTAATTGCTGGAGAGAAAAAAGTGGACTTCGGGAGCATCCACAGGATGGGGCATGGTTTTCACTCACTGCTATTGCTGTCCAACTCAGGGTAGGACAGGGTTTATTGGCCCCTGCAAGTTTCCCAGGCTGCCTTTCGACTGCTTGGTTGGAAGTCTCCTCTTTCTCCCTGGAGCAGCCTGTGGTTTCTGACCGCTCAGTCCCAAAACACATAGCCCAGGACACCAGCAGGGCTCCGGGGGTCAGGGTTGTTGCCGGGGTGCTGTGCGGTCAGTTCTGACTCAGTGACCCCAGTTCAACAGAACAGAGCCCCTCCTGGCCCCGCCCAACCTCCCTGTGGTTGCTCAGTGGGCGCCTCTATGGCAGTCCATCTAGTGTTGTCCTTCTTGCCCC